>PVIH01019073.1:11382-36601 GCA_004025045.1 Sigmodon hispidus | reverse complement strand
ACCCTCCTCACCTCTGGTCAGGGTTCGAATCCGCCCCTCACAGACCCCTGCAGTTGGTTTGCTCAGTTCACTCAGTTCGGGGTCGCAGTAGGGATCCTTGCAGATTCCCTCAGCAGCAGGAGCTGTGTGTGTGGCCAGGTGCAGAGTTCAGCTGCTCCTGCTCCAGAGTGCGCTGGGACGCCGCAGAGAGCACCGGTCCTGGTGGCCTCTTTCCTGCTTTTATATTGGCATGTGTTTTGTTGGTACCTTGCTTTGTTTAGGCAGTAATGTTCGTGACACTTGATGGGATTAGCTACTCTGAGATTTTCAGGAAACAAATTCTTATAGCAAACTTTCTGTCTCTGAATCTTACATTTCTTTTAATTAGTTGTCCACAATGATCCCTGAGCCATAAATAGAGAAATTGTGTTGCAGATATGAAAGTTTGAACTGTGGTCCACAACTCTGCATTTTGATAGTTGTGGCTTTTTGTTATATTTTTTGACAGATAAAAGGAGAGATTTCTTTGATGAGGAATGAAAACCACCAAAAAAAGAAACATAACTCCTCTACCACATAAACACACTTACCTATCCTTCTACTACTTACCTAGTGTCTGTTCAACATCTTATTAAACCAATATGCAGGCTTAGGCAAGAAAATCCACACATTTTTTGTCAAGAAATGTAACACAACCTTACATAGTTATTCATTGTGTTTTAAATCAGCTGCATAAGCACAATACCCTAAACAAGAGTTAAAATATATATACTATAAAACAAAAATAACTTTAAATTTGTAACAATATAAGAAAATCTATACCAATGTTAAATGTTTTAGGTTAATAGTTGTCCTGTTATTCTATATTACTGTACCTCCCCCCAAATAATGACAAATATCCATAACCCACCAAATAACCAAGTAATGCCCACCAGACCTCTCAGGAATGTGGATATTGTATTGTCTAGAAAGCTTCCTGTTGTCTGTAGATGATAGAATCCTTAAGGAACCCTAAAAAAATTGAAATAATTGTCAAGTATCACGGTAATGACCCACCGTGAGATATGTTTTAAATGATGTTTATTTTTTGAGAATCGCTTGCAAAACGGAGGTTTTTTGTTTTTGTTTTTGTTTTTTTTAAAAACAAAAAAAAACTTTATTATCTATTTATTTATTTGCCTTGGTGTTTGCCCAGAACTGGAACTACAGACAGCTGTTAGCTGCCATGTTGGTGCTGGGAATTGAACCCGGGTCCTCTGGAAGAGCAGAGGGTGCTCTTAACCGCTGAGCCATCTCTCCAGCCCCGGAGAAGGTTTTAAGAAGAGGTGAAGGGGTAAGGTTGCAGTGCGCCAGAGCGTTTCTAAGCGAAAGCTCCTGTCCCACATGCCACATGTCCAAAACCCGCACCACCAGACCAGAACCACGCCACCAGTCCGGAAACCACATCACCAGTACGGAAACCACGTCATCAGTGTCATCAGTACGGAAACCGTGCCACCAGTCCGGAACACTTGCGAGAGGTCCTGGCCCTGCACAAGAGAATGCGGGCTTCCTGTCTCCTGTCCTCTCCCTGGGCGGTCTACTTCCGAAGCTCGGTCTGTTCTCGTTGACCACGCCCCTCTCCGTCCTGGCACTCCCTTGCTATCAGTCCACCTGTGTAGATTCTGATTTCCTGCTACAGTCAAGTCCTTGAAAAACTATATTTAACATTAGTTATCCATTCCCAGAACTGTACCCATGCAGAGAGATCAGAAAATAAATCACTTGTTTTGTAATTTTTCTTAGTATATTTGTTTGTAGTCAATATTTTATTGAAGTGTCCCCTAGTTAAACTTGATCTTTATAAACCTTGAAGGAATCCATAGCCTTTTGCTTTTAATGAAAACAAAAGCATAACCTCTTCCTCCATGCAATACATTTTCTGAATTCCATTATAAATTTAATACACCCTTAAAGCATCTAGGCTGGTTTAATTCAGTATTCCCTTTTACAATACAATATCTTTCAGTAGCTGTTACTTACTTATCAACATTTAAATAATTTAAGGTCAACACAACAGTGTACTTGATTCAGGCTTCCTGTACATTGCCTATCTTTATGTGGCTTTTTAACCCTTTCATTACTTTACTCTATACTTAAAGACTTAATTATTTATAAACTATTTGTTTAATTTTTATCATGGTCTATACCCATTTATATTTTTTTTTATTAAGCCTATGCCCATTTTAATCATAAACACACACACAAACATACACATATTGTAACCTATTTAGAATTTTGTTTCTATCTGGACCTATATTTACTGCATGTCTGTATGTCTCTAGCTTTTTATTCCTCAAAGAACCAAGCCATAAACTTCGAAGTGTCTTTGTGCTGGCAGCTCACTCTCCCATGCTCAAGCCCATGAGAGCCAAGCTTTACACCCTAGAAGCTTGACTGAGAACTGTGTTCTACTGGAAGTTGTATCTAACAAGATTCTGCATTGAACTGCTCCAGCTCTCTGAAGTTGGTAGATGGCATAGCCATTTCCTAGGTGAATGGTAAAAGTGATGAAGATAGCATAGCTAGCTGACAAAGCTGAGCCACATGCTATGCTTAGTGACCTGATGCCCTTTGCTTTCAGTTTGAATCTATGTGTTACACTTTTGTTGAGCTCTTCAAATTCTAATTCAATTGTATTTTATCTAAAAAAATTATTTCTGTATTTCTCCTGAGGAAGTTTTAAATGCACTACTCCCTGCTTTTAGGTAAGTAAACATCTTTGACTCTATTTAGGTGTCTTCTCTGTATCTTGGAGATTTCTATCTACTTTAATACAAATGGAAGGGGCAAAATAGTTAGAACTGAATAAATTTAGAAAAGAATGACAAGGTTCAGGAGCAGATCAGAGCACAGAACCTCTTCTATGATATAGTTAGAATTTCTTAGAAATATACCCTGTGAGAAAGAATATATATGTATGTGTATGTTTGTGTGTGTATGTGTGTGATATAGTGTATATATGAATAATATATATGCATATTTACCCTCCAAAGATAATTCAGCAATAAGAGCTAATTATTGCTAAAACCAAAAAAGTTATAACACAAAATGTCCAGGAAATATAGCAATAGCACAACATGAAAAGACCAAGCCTAAGAATAACAGGAAATAAAGGAGAATAATATCAACTCAAAGACACAGAAAGTATATTCAATAAAACCATAAAGGAAAACTTTCCCAATCTAAAGAAGAAAATGTCTATAAAATAAAAAAAAAATTAAAAGCCACCAAATATACTAGACTCTCCAAAAAAAGTCTGCTCACCACATTATAATCAAGACACCGAACCTAGAGAATAATAAAAGAACACTAGGATCTGCAAAGAAAATAGGTCAAGTTAGCTATAAAGGCAAACTCATTAGAATAACACCAGATTATGCAATGGAAAAAATGAAAGAAAGAAAGCCCTGGTCAGATGTTGTGCAGACACTAAAAGACCACAGTTTCTAGCCCAGACTCATATATGCAACAAAACTATCAATCAGTATAGAAGGAGTACACAAGATATTTTATGGCAAAACTAGATTTAAACAACACCTATCTTCAAGCCTGGCCCTATAAAGAACATTAGAGAGAAAACTCCAACCTTAGGGTGCTAGTTACACCCATGAAACCACAAGTAATAGATATTCCTACAGGAAAAAAAAAAAGGGAGGAAAACACACACACCCAAACTACCACCAAAAATAACAGGAAATAACAGTTACCAGCCATTAATATCTCTTAATAGCCATAAACTCAATTCACCTGCAAAAACACACATCCTAACACACTAGATATAAAAACAGAATCAGTCTTTCTACTACTGAAAAGAGACACATCACAACTTCAAAGAGAGACACAGGCTCAGAGTAAAGACATAGGAAAAGACTTTCCAATAAAATGTACCTAAGAAATACACTGGGTAGGCATCCTAAAGTCTAATAAAATAGACTTCTAACTAAAATCAATCAAAAGAGACTAGGATGGACATTTTTTATTTATCTCCAGAAAAATATGCCAAGATGAATTTTTAATCCTGAACATTTATGTTCCCAACACAAGGGCAACTACATATTTAAAAAAAAATTACTATAGCTTAAATCTCATATCAAACTTCATACATCAATAGTGTAACACATTGATACCGCTCACTCACCAACAGATAGATCTACCAGACAGAAACTCAACAGAAAAATAAGGGATCTAACAGATGTTATGACTCAAATGGACTTAATAGATATATACAGAACTTACCACTCAAATAGAAAGGAATATTTCTTTTTCTCAGTACCTCATCAAAATTTTTCTGAAGTTAACCATTTACTCAGTCATAAAGCAAATATCAATACATACAAAAGATGGGACTAATCCCTTGTATTATATCAGACTACCATGACCTAAAATTAGAGTTCAATAAAAACAAAAAACACAGAAAGCCTACAAAATCATGGAAACTGAACATCTCTCAATAACTACCTCTGGGCTATGGAAGAAGTATGGAAAGAAATCAAAGACATCTCAGAATTCAATGAAAATAACTCCACTAAAGTTGGGCAGATGAGATGATGATGCTAGTGTACCAGATTTGCATCATTCTCTAAGCCTGTGGTTTGGGGATAAATCTTGCAGTTTGGGCAGTTTCTAGGAGAGAGAATATGGCACATTTCTTGGGTAGAGCCTGAAACAATATGGTCAGTATCTAGCTGAATGGAAAAGGTTGGGTATTATATACGTGGAGCCTGGAGTTAGAAGTAGGCAAGGTAGTCTTCAGGATAAGCACAGGGGTATGGAGTTATGAAAAAGGATCAGGAGTATATAAACAGCTAAAAGATAAAAAAATTAACTTCATGTCAAAATGTACATTAGTAATTTCAGCAATCAGGAGGCTGAGTTAGTAGGACCAAATAATACTGTCTAGTCTGGCTACATAGTAAGAGTCTATCTCAAAACAAAATCAAACAAAAATTAAAAATAACTCACAAAACAAAAACCACCACCTAAAAACAATAAAGAATTATACATTTAAAATGCAGTTGAGGTTCTTATAGTTTATATATTGATTATGGGAAGAAAATAAAACCTCATTCAGTATTGAAGGTGAAGGTATTTAGTTCCAGAGAGGGAAAAGTTTAAAATTATTATCATGAAGACTGTGTGACAGATAGTAGGCAGGATCTGTTCCCTCCAGATTTTCATGTCATCACCATACTGTCTCAACACATACATTAATACTCATACACTGTTATCGCCGCTGAAACTTTCATTAAAAAACTAACATCAGAAGTCAAATTATTGTGTTAGAAATATTATTGAAGATCCTGTTTTTAACTTTCTGTGTAAAATAATTTTAGTACATCCCTTTATCTCCTTTTCAGTACTCTCAGAAAATATTTGAGAATGTAACAATAAATCCATAGTATGAGAAGATTTTTCCATCATCAGTTTGTAGTGTGGTTCAGAGAATATAATAAAATTATCAGTGAAGATAAGACTTCATTTAAGATAATTCAATATTTATGTGTCCTTATTCAAAAAGTGACAAATTAGAAGACATAATAGCAGACTTCCTTATAGTTCTCCTTTAAATAGCATACTTCATTAGTACTTTCTAAATATTTATAGACCATTAAATATTTGACAGAAAAGTTGGAGGTGGAAAAAAAGAACATTAAAATTAGGGTGTTAAAATATTCAACTAACTGATGGAGAAGAAATTTTAAAAATAAAGACTACTTAACTTATACTGTAAAACATTGCTAAATGCAGTTTTAGGTATGAAAATAATCTCATGAATTGAAAATGCAGCATCCCAGGAGAAAAAGAAATGGAAATCTGAAGGACTGATTCTTACCTTATGTCTATGTCTAATTCAGGGAGCAATGTGAATAAATACATTGGAAAAGCCCTGAGACACACATTCTATCAACTAACTGAAATGGCCATATACTTTGATGGGTGACATTTAAATTTTTTCTTTACTGTTGCAAATTTAGAACATAAATTTTAAATACAGTTATATATGGCACAGAGATGTGCTGATTTGATAATTTATTAAAATTCCCTCTGATGTGTTACAAGTATTCTCTTATAGAATCTCACACACTGAAACACTCCTACTCAGTAACATACTTGGTCTAAAAACTTACACTCTGCCTTTTGTTTTGCTGTTCTTATACAACATTTGGGCCAAAGCAACCAAGTTCAATGTAGAAGAGTTTAAAAAGTTTTCAAGTGGAAAAAAGAGGAGAAATTAAAACTAAATTTGACTTCTTTGTTTATATTTGATCATATAGACTTTTTAATACTTGAAAGGTATAGGATAAAGCCACTTGAATAAACAAATGGCAAAAAAAAGAGATCTTAAAGTTAAGTAACATCTCATTTTTTGCAAGGTAATTAACAATTATTTATAAGTAAAAAAAGGAGAATGGATTAGGACCTATAACCTAGAGGAAGATTAACCTGCCCAGTAGAGTGTAAAAGTATTGGGGACATTTTATTCTCAAAGCAAATAATAAGGCATGGAAGCTAGGTGCCAAACAGTCCTCACATGGGCCTTGTATAAGAGAAAGAAACAGACAGAATGACCCAAGGATGGGCAGATGAACAGACAAAGAGAAGGAAGCCCAGAAAACACAAAAGTAAAACAAAGAAAAAAATCAAGAGAAGAAAAATTGAAAAAGATCATTGCTATAAAGGTGTTTCATGTAACCTAATAAAGTTATTAACTTTACATTAGAGCATTAACACTACATAAAAAGTAAATTCCTTAAATTTGATGATCATGCAACAGAAGAGAATGATACACATGTTAACATATACAAGATCCAGCAAGGCATGAAAGTATACATTTTTAGTCCCAGAAATAGGATACTTAGGCCAACTGAACTGAGCTGAGATCTCAAAGCCATCTAGAATAAATAAATACTCATCTCAAAATAGAATAAAGAAAAGGAAAGGAAGAACAGAGGAAATTTTTCCAAAATTATAACAGAACAAACAATGAAAATGATAAAGAATACCATAAATATAAATAATTAAATTGTTCATAAAACTTTAATATATTTAAATTTATTAAAAATAAATGTATTAAAAAAGTTTATAACAAATAGATTTTTGAAGTAGTTAAGGAAATCTTATTTTAAATAAAAATAACTGGAAAGAATTTTACAACTTTATAAATAAATTTGTTTCTTCTCAAATATTTAATATGGTGTAAAGCCATAAAAAACTAATGAGTATATCAGTGTATTAAAATAGGGTTAATCTTAGCTGTTAAATTGGTGGTACCTTTAGTCAAGTAAAACATAAGCTGCTGTGCAATTTTTTGATATTTTAAAGTATGAAGACCTGTCCTATATGTCGGCAGTACCTTCTGGGATAACTCAGATGAAAGACTATAGTAGAGGAAAACTACCTTTTTCCTGCTTATTCTCACTCTTACTAGGATATTTATTAATACCATTGGAACAACATTCTCTGTTTAATACTAGAATTAATTTCTTCTGGATTCTATTGTAAACTGAACAGCAGTAGCTCTCAAGAATTCAACTCGGCCTTTGGTTCCAGATAAAATCTATGGAGACATGCACCCACGCTCCTTAACTGAACAACTGTAAGATTTTCAGGCCTTTTCTGTTTGTGTAAAACAGCCTTCTTGACTTAATCCTGTAAACGTGTGTGTGGGTGGGAGTAGTCACTGATCAGTTCTGTTCTCTCAGAGAACAATAGTTAATACAATTTTTTTAGGATATATTGAAAAATAGGACTTTATCTTCTAAAAAAATAAAATAATAAATATAAATAAAGAGTTGCACAGATTCAAAATACCTGTTTCCATTTTTAACTTTTGATAATCCCAGCCCATTCTTTGTTCTAGTATGCAAATAACGTTTTCTGGGAAGCTTTATTGCCACACGAAGAATTTAGATGTGACACACAACTATTTAGTTCAATTTTTGTAAACCTTCTTTTTTTTGCTGTATACTTTATTATTATTATTATTATTATTATTATGAACAAAGAAGTCACACTTTCTATCCTTGTATATCCTTATTCAAGGTCCCTTCCCCCTCCAGCCACATCAGGTCATTCTTTCTTCTCCACAACTCCCCATCCCCTCCCTGGGCAGGCAGCAGACAGTCCCATGGTCCCACTCACCCAATATTGCTTAGTTCAGTCTCCACTACTGGAAGATCCAGTTTTCTCCCCCCTCCTTCAAGAGTGAGTCAGGTGTTCCTCTAGGGGGAGTGGGATCAGAGGAGTCAGTCCAGGGTGTTTCTGATCCCAAGCTGTTCAGTGATTGTGGTTTGCAGCTTGGGCATCCTTGGCTTTTTTCTTGTTTGTTTGTTTAGAGACCACTAATGAGTGATTACATCCCCTGCTTATCTTTCTGAGTTTGTGGTACCTCGCTCAGGAGGATATTCTCCAAGTCTATCCATTTGCCTGCAAATATATTTTAATTGAAACTCTTAGTAGAAAAGTAAGACTTAGTTGTAACTGTGGCTTTGTCATTAATAGCTGCATGATTTTGGGAAAATAACTACTTCATGTCTCAACTCAGTATCTATAAACTATAGATACTGTAGATAATAAACTGTTAGCATCAAAAAAAGCCTTGCTGAATTAATCCCCAAGGATGAAACAATGTTAAGGTATTATTATACAAATTGACTCAGAAGAAACATTAAATCAATTTTACATTCATTCTTTTAAAAACATAGTACAGGGTTAACAATTATGGTTAAAAAGCCATAAGTAAAATTAGACAATAAATTTCGAAATAAAAAGACTAAACAGCTGACCAACTAGCATTTACTTGTGTGAGCTGTATGCTTTAAATTTAAATTTAAATTGAAAGTCACTGTAGAAGGATGATATAAACAATTAAATAAGAAGCAAGATATTTATGCCTGTTGTTGAAAAGATAAATTTTTTATTGAATTCTAAAATAATTAATTTAGAATCTATAGAACAGACTAGAAGAAATAATGCGTAGGAAATAATGTCCAAGCAAAATTGCTACAAAAGATATTGTTCTAGATCTCTCAGTTCTCTTGAGTAAAACTTTGGGAATGCCATTTAAAATCTTCAAAGAAGATCCTCCAAAAACTAAAGTAAAAATACTTAAGCTATATATTATCCTAAAAATTAACTTTATTTGTGAACACAACCTCTAATATCTACATAGTTTCATTTAATGTCCCTACCGAAATATTACTACTCTTAGAAGGACTTAAAGAAAAAAAAAAAGGAGAGAAAACTATTAGCCTTATGAACCATTCAATTACACCAAATGTTAATGTTCTTTTTTGTTTTTTGAAGCTAGTTCTTAACAAAGAAGAAGTGTTAGGACTTGAGCAACTTTCAGAAGCTATCTCCTTAAAGATTTTGCCTTGGGGGGCTAGTCAGACTCATTGTAGTCTCAATCCTATTTGAACAAAGCAAGTAATTTAGGAGCAAGAAATATAAGTTAGAATAAACTTTTTCTATATACTTACACACAGAGACATGAACACACATGCAAACACATACACACACATCTCCTTTTTGAAAAAAAATAGACATGGTAAATTGTGTATCAAAATTCTCAAACTCTTCTACCTAATAATTGCATTATCATATCTATCAGTGTAATAATTTTGTGTTCTCTAGCCACAGACCATTAATTATTCTAAGAGTGCAGCATGTTATACTTATGAACATATATGTATATAACTATACATATGTATATATATAAAAAAAATTCATAAAAATAGAAGTTGTGACTGTAAAAGTGAGAAAAAGGTATATATACAAAGATTTGGAGGGAGAGAAAGAAAAAGAAGTTCAAAAATTTGGAAAAACCTTAAACTGTCTAATATTTTGTTATAGGTTCATCTCCATAAAAATATAAATATTGATATACATGTGGCAATTACAGATGTTGATATTGATACAAACACCATTATGAAGACTATAGAAGCCTTAAAAGAGAATATGGAAAAAGTCCCTTAAAGAAAGTAGAAGAAAAATAAATAAAATTTGGAAGAGATGAACAAATCCATGAAAGAAAATCAAGAAAGAGAAATCCAACAACTGAAAGAATCATTGCAGGAACTAAAATTGAAATAGAAACAATAAAGAAGGCAAAGGATGAAATAGAGAATCTGGAGAAACAATCTGAAACTACTGATACAATCAAGCATAAGCCAAAGAATCCAAGAGATGGAAGAAAGAATCTCTGTAACAGAGCACTCAATAGTGAAATAGGTAAATCATTCAAAGAAAACTTCAAAATCAAAACAGCCATATCACAGAACATTTGGGAAATGTGGGACACTATGAAAAGACAAACCTGAGAATAATAGGAAAAGAAGGAGAATACCAGCTCAAAGGCACAGATAATGCACTCAACAAAATCATAGAAGAAAACTTTCCCAACATAAAGAAATGCCTATAAAGACACAAGAAGCTCACAGAACACCAAATTGATAGAGCCCCCAAAAAAGTCTGTTTGCCATATAATAATTAAGCCACAAAATATATGGAACAAACAAAAAATATTAAGAGCTGCAAAGGAAAAGGGCCAGTTTACCTATGAAGGCAGACCCATCAGAGTAATGCCAGACTATTCAATGGAAACAATGAAAGCTCTAAGAAGATCCTGGTCAGAAGCTATACAGACACTAAAAGAGCATGGCTGCCAACCCAGACTACTATACCCAGCAAAACTATTAATTGCCGTAGATGGAGTAAGCAAGATATTTCATGACAAAGACAAGTTGAAACAATACCTATCCACAATTCCAGCACTACAGAAAGCACTTGATGAAAACCTCCAACCTAAGGAACTCAGACACAACCATGAAACTACAAACAATTGATAATTCCACAGAAGAAAAACCCTAAGAAAGGAAATACGTACAAACTATCAACAAAAATAACAGGAAGTAAGTAACAATCAATGGTCATTAATATTTCTTTGTTTGTTTGTTTTTTTAATTTTTGGAGTTGTGTATTGAGTAAATTCAATAAACAGATAAGCAGTGATATACCAAATACAGGCATGAGAAAGGCTTTCATTTTATTGTTTGTTTAGTATAAAATGCTGTTACAAAAATTAGAATTGAAGTCTAATAAAACAATTTAATAAAACAAGGCAAAAAGTTTAAGACAAAATTTATAAAAAGGTATGTAAAGTTAATGTGACATCATATTTTATCATGTCCCTTAAAGGAGGAAACACAGAATTCAAATAGTTTAAACATTCTCTTCAGAATATTAGCCATTGTAAGGTAACATAAATTTGATGCTATACGATTATATCTTTTCCAGAAAACAAACTCCATCATTAATTCACATTTCTGAGTTACATTTTAGTTATTTATATATTTATACAGATATTTTTAATATGTAAGACTTTAGGTACTGAAAATTAAAGAAATCAGCATGCATAATAATTTGACCAAAGTAAAAGGAACAACTTTTTACTGTAGTTTGTTAGTGTTTGAAGCCCCTAACTTTATGAAAAGCTAAGCTGGTTATGGAGAAAGTCTTTCTCATCATGTTCTGTTTCTAACAAACATCAAGTGGACTCAGGATACAACCGACCTCAACACAAGTCTACACATGACTAGTGAGTGACTACTGGGGTCAACACTGTGTCTCAGGAATATCAGGGCTAACCTTGTGAACTGTGAGACCAAGGACTCTCAATCATTTCTGCACATGAAACTAACCAACTTAGTTACGGTTCCAACACCAGCAATACCAACCTCATTCTAGTTTCTTTCCCCAGCTGGAGTTTTGAATAAAATTTTACTCAATTTATTCATGGCCAAAAGAATAAAGTGTGCTCTTGTGAATGCAGATAGCTTTCTGCATGTAAATAACCTTCACTAGGCTCCTAAATTTAATACATACATAACACACAGATCAAACAATGTATCAATTGAGGCTGACTAAAGCTAAGTAAAAGCCTACCAGTACCCATCAAGACCACTTTCTAAGTGTTCAACTTTGTGAGTTAGTGGAATGTCTTTTAATTCAATCCTTAGTAAATGTAGATCAAGAAAACTGTAGCTAGAATGGTGGCACTTATACATATTAAACTACCCCCTTTAATCTATAGGGAAACTAGTGATAAACATGTTAAATCTCAGTGACAGTATTTTTGTAAGATTCTATGAATATGACAGCAGTCTGCTGTCCTTTGTGTTAGCATATGCATGCAAACAAAATGCCATAATAAAGATATACCTTTCTACTGGGGGCAGGATGGCGGTGGTGGTGATGCTTAATCCTTGGTTTCAAGAGGGCTCTATCTCCTGATATTATTGTGATTTCCTCCCCAGAAGCCCTACACACACCATGTGGTGGGCAAAGGAAATCTCTCAGGATTAGTCTTTCTCTTCAAGTCAATGCAGAAAATCACACAGCCATCATCGACATTTACCATATAAGTAATTAATATACTTTCTTTTCCATAGTTTGGGTTAAAGGAAGACTTAAGCACTTACTTTTAGACCACAAAGGCTATTATTGCCCACTATACTAACAAAAAGATCACACTATAATGAAAATATAAAACTGCATGCTATTGAGTTAAGGTTACATAATATTAAATGCTTAATATCCAGACAATGAAGGCTAACTAAACACTTTTTTTTCTAAGCAATAGAACAGAACTATGTGCTACAAGTTCTACTGCCTAAAGCTTACCTACACAGCATCCTTTACTTGGTCCTATGCCTAGTCTAATTTAAAAACTCAGTACTTTGGACAAAATGAAGAACAATACTTATAACAAAAAGTCTCTACTTTTAGATGAAATGCAAGTCATTTAGGTAAAAATTAGACACTTTAAAACTAAATGCAGCTAAATAATTTAACATATATGTTTTTACTATAAAGTCATTATCTACATACATTCACATGGAAAAAATGAACATTTTTTTTAAAAAAAATGTAAATAGCTGCTACTACTATATACTTGATTTGCAGTTTAAAAAAAAAACAAAATAAAACAAAACCAAAGAAAAGATAAACATTCACCAAGACTACCTGCTGTATATTATAAACCCATGGCGATGAGGAAATACTTTCCAATTCTGGGAAAAACAAGTCTGAAAGAAAGCCTACAGCTTACTGTCTCTGCTTTACCAGATAGAATAAAAACAATAATAGTAATAAACTTAATGATAATGGTTTTAGATGGCAGTAGTAGACCACTTGAGAGGTCAATTTTAAAACAATTCCTTATTACTCTACAAGGATTCCCCTGGGTACCTTTGTTATTTTAAAGATTTGTTATATTTAACATTCAAGCAGTCACTTCAGAGTCTTCATTTAAACCCAGTATTTCCCCTGTCTGTGAGAACTGGTCTGCAGTTCTGTGTGGTACTATGTGCTGCACTATTGAGGGTTGCCTTTTATTTTTATTTGTATCACCCCCAATTGCTCATGTTTGAAGTCAATTTACAATGTGTTTATTTTTAATATTGGCCAAAAAATTTAAACAAATATTTTTTAGGCCAAGAGGTACATGTGGCATATTTCTGTGTAAAATACTGAGCTGGGATCATGGCTTGCACTTATATTGGAGCAGCTGGGAAGCTGAACAATGAGCAGTTCACACAGGTCACCCTGAGGTTTACTGTGAGTTAACATCAACTGACTTAATTCACCTATATAAAGACACACCCTAACTCTATGGATACAAGAACAAAAGCGAACATTCTGCTGCATCAAAGAAACACATCTCAATACCAAAGACAAACACAGGCTTAGGGTAAAGGTTTGGGAAAAGATTTTTCAATCAAATGACTACAAGAAACAGTCTGGTGTTGCTATCCTAAAATCCAACAAAGTAGACTTCAAACTAAAATCAATCAAAAGAGACCAGGATGGACATTATTTATTCTTCTCAGGAAAAATCAATCAAGCTGAGATCTCAATCCTGAAAATTTATGTCCAAATATAAGGGCATATTCATATGTAAAATAAACACTACTAAAGCTTAAACCCCACATCAAATATCACACTAGAATTCTGGGAGACTGTAATACCCCACTTTCACCCTTGGATAGGTCAACTAGACAAAGACTCAACAAAGAAATAAGGGGTCTGACAGATGTTATGATGCAAATGGACTTAATAGTTATTTACGGAAGCTTTTACCCAAACACAAAGGCATATACATACTTCTCAGCACCCTATGGAACTTTTACCTCATACTTGGTCATAAGGCAAATACCACTAGATATTAAAAAATGGGAACAACCTCTTGCATTCTGTCAGAGCACCATGGCCCAAAGTTAGAATTTAACAATCACAAAAAATCACAGAAAGCTTACAAACTCATGGAAACTGAACATCTTTACATTGAACCGCCTCTGGGTCAGGGAAGAAGTTAAAGAATTCAAAGACTTTCTAGAATTTAATGAAAATAAATCTACAGCATACCCAAACTTATGGGACAAAATGAAAGCAGTTTTAAGAGGAAAATTCAGGGTTCTGGTTACAGTTCCGGGACCGGGTGCTGTCTGCAGAGCATGTCCCAGGGCACTCTGGAGCAGGAGCAGATAAACTCTGCCTGTCACAGTCCCCGAAGCTGCTGCTGAGGGAGTTTGCACGGCCACCACCCCGCCTCCAATTGGTCAAACAGAGAAAGATTGAAGACTTGAAATTCAGTCCCCTGCATAGTGCAGAAGTAATGATTGAGCAGACCTTTTCATCAGAGGTCACAGGAGGCACAGAAGCCCTAGTGCAACAACTGAGTAGGAGCTACCTAATCCTGAACCACTAAAGCAATGGGCAAAAGCCAGTGCAAAAACTTACATAACAATATAAAGAAAAACAAGGTAACTCCAGAAGAAAGTGGCAACCCTACAAATACAAGACCTGAACTGAGCAATGAAGAGGAAACAGAAGGAAGCATCACCAAAAATTCCTTTTTGATGATCATCAAAGCTCTCAAAGAAGATATGAAAAACAGCCTTAAAGAAATAGAAGAAAATACAAACAAAAAATTGGAAGAGATGAACAAATCTATGAAAGAAACATGCCAGGAACTAAAAGCTGAAATAGAAGAAATAAAAAAGGCACACAATGAAGCAAAGATGGAAACAGAAAATCTGAAGAAAAAAGCTGGAACCACAGATACAACCATAACAAACAGAGTACAAGAGATGGAAGATAGAATCTCTGAAGTGGAAGACTCAGTAGCTCATTAGATATATCAGTCAAAGAAAATAGTAAAACTAAAAAAGCCATAACACAAAATGTTAAAGATTTGGGACGCCCTTAAAAGACCTAATTTGAGAATAATAGGAATAGAAGAAGGAGAAGAATACCAGCTCAAAGGCACAGATAATGTTTTCAATAAAATCATAGAAGAAAACTTCCCTAACCTGAAGAAGGAAATGCCTGTAAAGATACAAGAAGCTTACAGAACAACAAATAGATATGACCCAAAAAAATAGTCAGCACGACACATTATAATCAAGCCACAAAACATAGAGAACAAAGAAAAAAATTTAAGAGCTGCAAAAGAAAAGGGCCAACTTACATATAAAGGCAGACCCATCAGAATAACACCTCACTATAAATGGAAACAATGAAAGCTAGAAGGGCATGGTCAGAAGTTATACAGACACTAAAAGAGCATGGCTGCCAAACTAGAATACTATACCTTGCAAAATTATCAATCACTATAGATGGAGTAACAAGATATTTCATGACAAAGTCAGGTTGAAAGAATATCTATCTACCAATCCAGTACTACAGAGAGTATTAGAGAGAAAACTCCAACCTAAGGACCCCAGATACACCCACAAAGTCACAAACAACCAATAATTCCACAGAAGAATACTCCAGAGAAAAGAAATACAAACAAGTTACCACTCAAAATGGCAGGAAATATTAATGAATGGTCACTAATTTCCCTTAATATCAATGGAATCAACTCTCCTATAAAACGTCACACACTAACAAGATGGATACAACAACAGAAGCCATCCTTCTGTTGCCTACAAGAAACACACCTCAACCACAAGGACAGACACAGGCTTAGAATAAAGGGTTGGGAAAAGATTTTCCAGTCAAATTGTCCTAAGAAACAAGCGGGGGTTGCAATCCTAGTATCTAACAAAACAGACTTTAAGCTAAAGGCAATTAAAAGAGACCAAGATGGTCACTACTTATTCATCACAGGAAAAACTGGTCAAGAGGAGATTTCAATCTTGAATATTTATGCCCCTGATATAAGGGCAACTACCTATGTAAAAGAAACACTGCTAAAGCTGAAATCTCACATGAATTCTTACACCCTAATAGTGGGAGACTTCAATAACCCACTTTCAACCCTGCATAGAACAACCAGACAGAGACTCAACAGAGAAATAAAGAGTCTAAAAGAGGTTATGATACAAAGGGATTTCATAGATATCTACAGAAGTTTCCAGCCAAAAGCAAAGGAATATACATACTTCTCAGCTCCTCATGGAACTTTCTCCAAAATTGACCACATAATTGGTCATAAAGCAAATATCAACAGATACAAAAAAATGGAAATAATCCCTTGTAACACATCGGACCACCAGGGCTTCAACTTAGAGTTCAACAACATCAAAACCCAAAGAAAGCCTACCAACTCATGGAAACTAAACATCACTCAGCTGAACCATTTCTGCATCAAGGAAGAAATTAAGAAAGAAATCAAAGTCTTCCTAGAATTTAATGAAAATGAATCCACAATGTATCCAAAATTGCGGGACACAATGAAAGCAGACTTAAGAGGAAAATTCATAGCGCTAGATGCCTATATGAAAAACCTAGAGAAATCCCACACTAGAGACCTAACAGCACAGCTGAAAGCCTTAGAACAATTAGAAGCCAACTCACCTAGAAGGAGTAGACGGCAGGAAATAATCAAACTTAGAGCTGAAATCAATACAATTGAAACAAAAGGAACAATACAAAGAATCAATGAATCTAAGAGTTGGTTCTTTGAGAAAGTTAACAAGATAGAAAAGATCTTAGCCAAACTAATCAAAAAACAGAGAGAGAGTGTCCAAATCAACAAAATCAGAAATGAAAAGGGGGACATAACAACAGACCCCCAGGAAATACAGAGAATTATCAGATCATACTTTGAAAATCTGTATTCCACAAAAATGGAAAGCCTAGAAGAAATGGACAACTTTCTGGACAGGTACCATCTACCAAAATTAAATGAAATCAAATTAATTACCTAAACAGGCCTATAACCCTTAAGGAAATTGAAGCTGTCCTTAAAAACCTCCCCAAAAATAAAAGCCCTAGCCCAGATGGTTTCAGTGCTGAATTCTAGCAGATATTCAAAGAAGAATTACTACCATTACTCCTCAAAATATTTCACATGGTAGAAACTGAAGGAATATTGCCAAATTCCTTTTATGAGGCCACAATTACCCTAATACCGAAGCCACTCAAGGACACAACAAAGAAGAAGAATTACAAACCAATTTCCCTCATGAATATTGATGCGAAAGTTCTCAACAAAATTTTGGCAAACCGTATATAACAATGTATAAAAGATATCATCCACCACGATCAAGTAGGCCTCAACCCAGAAATGCAGGGCTGGTTTAACATATGAAAAACTGTAAATGTTATCTATCATATAATCAAACTAAAGGAACAAAACCACATGATCATATCCTTAGATGTGGAAAAAGCCTTTGACAAAATCCAACACTCCTTTATGATTAAAGCCCTGGAGAGATCAGGAATAAAGGGAGAATTCCTAAATATAATAAAGGCGATTTACAAGAAGTCGACAGCCAGTATCAAACTTAATGGAGAAAAACTCAAAGCAATCCCACTAAAGTCAGGAACTAGACAAGGATGTCCTCTCTCTCCCCTTATCTATTCAATATAGTTCTCGAAGTTTAGACTAAAGCAATAAGGGAACATAAAGAGATTAGGGGGATACAAATTGGAAAAGAAGAAGTGAAATTGTTTCCATTTTCAGATGATATGATTGTATACATAAGTGACCCACAAAATTCTTCCAAGAAACTGCTACAGCTGAAAAACACTTTCAGCAATGTAGCAGGATACAAGATTAACTCAAAGAAATCAGTAGCCCTTCTATACACTAAAGATAGAAGAGCTGAAAAAGAAATAAGAGAAACATTACCTTTCATAATAGCTGCAAACAGTATTAAATACCTTGGAGTAACTATAACCAAAGAAGTAACAGACCTAAAATTTTGACAAAAATTTTAAATCACTGAAGAAAGAACGTGAAGAGGATATCAGAAAATGGATAGCTCTCCCTTGTTCCTTGATTGGTAGGATCAACATAGTAAAAATGGCAATTCTACCAAAAGCAATCTACAGATTCAATGCTCTGCCCATCAAAATCCCAACACAATATTTTTTGGACTTTGAAAGAACAATATTCCATTTCATTTGGAATAACAGGAAAGCCAAGATTGCCAAAACAATTTTACTCAACAAAAGAACCTCAGGAGGTATCACCATCCCTGACTTCAAGTTATACTATAGAGCTACAGTAATAAAAACAGCTTGGTATTGGCATAAAAACAGGCTTGTGGATCAATGGAATAGAACTGAGGATCCAGACATTGACCCAAAAACCTATGAACACCTGATCTTTGACAAAGAGGCCCAAAACATTCAATGGAAAAAAAAGATAGTATCTTTAACAAATGGTGTTGGCATTGCTGGATGGAAGTGTGTAGAAAAATGCAAATAGATCCGAGCCTGTCACCCTGCACAAAACTCAAATCCAAGTGGATCAAAGACCTCAATATAAACCCAGCCACTTTTAACTTGATAGAAAAGAAAGTGGGAAATATACTTCTACGAATTGGCATAGGAGACCACTTCCTAAATATAACACCTGTGGCACAGACACTATTTAAGAACTACATAAATAGTTGGGATCTCTTGAAGCTCAGAAGCTTCTGTAAAGCCAAGGACACTGTCAATAGGACAAAATGACAGCCTACAGAATGGGAAAATATTTTCTCCAACCCTACAAGTGGTAGAGAACTTATCTCTAAGATATATAAAGAGCTCAAGAATCTAGAACCCAAAACCTTGAGTAACCCAATCAAAAAATGGGGTCAGACCTAAAAAGGGAATTCTCAGCAGAGGAATTACGAATGGCTGAAAGGTACCTCAAAAAGTGCTCATCATCTTTAGTAGTCATAGAATTGCAAATCAAAACAACTTTGAGATACCACCTAACACCTGTTAGATTGGCTAAGATAAAAGGCACAGATGACAGCCTATGTTGGACAGGATGCGGATCAAGGGGAACACTCCTCCATTGCTGGTGGGAGTGTAAGCTTGTGCAGCCACTTTGGAATGAAATATGGCTGTTTCTCAGAAAGTTGAGAATCAATCTCCCCAAGGACCCAGCAATACCACTTCTGGGTGTATAACCTAAAGATGCACAGTCATACTCCAAAGTCATTAGCTCAACTATGTTCTAGTAGCATTATTTGTATAGCAAGAACCTGGAAACAACCTAGATGTCCCTCAACTGAAGAATGGATTACCACCTGTGATACATCTACACAATGGAATACTACTCAGCATTAAGAAAAAATGATATCCTAAAATTTGCAGGCAAATGGATTGATTTGGAGAATATCCTCCTGAGCGAGGTATCACAAACTCAGAAAGATAAGCAGGGGATGTACTCACTCATTAGTGGTTTCTAAACAAACTAACAAGAAAAAAGCCAAGCATGCCCAAGCTGCAAACCACAACCACTAAACAGCTTGGGATGAGAAACATCCTAGACTGACCCTTCGGATCCCACTCCATCTATAGGAACACCTGACTCACTCTTGAGGGAGGGGGGACAAAACTAGATCTGCCAGTAGTGGAGACTGAACTAAGCATTATTGGATCAGTGGGATCATGGGACTGTCTTCAACCTGCCCAGGGAGGGGATGGGGAGTTGTGGAGAAGAAAAAATGACATGATGTGGCGTGTGGCAAAAGGGACCTTGAATGGGGATATACAGGGATAGAAAAAAAAAATCCAGAGGGAAAGTGAACACAAAGTAATTTTATGTGTAGTAAATTGTTTGCATTTTCACCCTTGATAAGTCATGCTTATGATTTCTATTTTCTTTATAGTTATTGTTAACTTATCAGCATTTTAAATTCAATTTACTGTCTTTCTTGATAAATACAAAATAAAAAAATGTTTAAAAAAGCGGAAAATTCATAGAAGTAGAAGTAGATGCATATATATATATATATGCATACAAAATGAAAAAGGAAACTCACACAAGATTTGAAACTTCACTTACCTGAAGTAAAACTTCACTTAGCTGAAGGCTTTAGAACAATTAGAAGCAAACTCACCAAGAAGGAGTAGATGGCAGGAAATGATCAAGCTTAGGGCTGAAATCAGTACAATAGAAACAAAGAGAGCAATACAAAGAATCAATGAATCAAAAAGATGGTTCTTTGAAAAATTCAACAAGATAGATAAAACCTTATTCAAACTAACCAAAAGACACACAGAGAGAGAGAGAGTACTCAATTTAACAAAATCAGAAATGAAAAGGCAGACATAACAACAGACCCCCAGAGATCTAAAAAATTATCAGGTCATACTTTAAAAGTCTATTCTCTACTAAAATGGAAAACATTAAAAAAATGGACACCTTTTGGACAAGAGCCAATTACCAAAATTAAATCAAAAACAGATTAAAGACCTAAACAGACCTATAACACCAAGGAAAATTGAAGTCCCCCCCACAAAAAAAAGCCCAGGTCCAGCTGTATTTACTGCAGAATTCTACCACGCATTCAAAGAAGAGTTAGTATCATTACTCTACATACTGTTCCATATAGTGAAAACTGAAGGAATGCTGCCAAACTCATTTTATGAGGCCACAATTATCCTGATATCCAAGCCACTCAAAGATGCATCTAAGAAAGAGACAGGCTATGCTGGAGAGGATGCAGAGCAAAGGGAACACTCCTCCATTGTTGGTGGGAATGGAAACTTGTTCAGCCACTCTAGAATGAAGTATGGAAGTTTCTCAGAAAACTGGGAATCACCCTCCCCAAGGATCCAGCAATACCACTATTGGGCATATACCCCAAGACGCACAACACACCCTGAAAGTGTTAGTTTAACTATGTTTATAGTAGCATTATTCATGATAGCAAGAACTTGGAAACAACCTAGAAGCCCCTCAACTGAGGAATGGATTAACAAACTGTGGTACATCTATACAATGAAGTGATACTCAGCAGTAAGAAAAAAAATGATATACTAAAAACTTGCAGGCAAATGGATAGATTTGGAGAATATCCTCCTGAGCGAGGTCTCACAAACCCACAAGGATAAGCATGGGATATACTTGCTCATTAGTGGACTTTAAGCAAAAACATTCTTATGTCATTGAAAGATGATGAGTGAATAAAGTGATTTAAAACACACACTCAAAACAGAAGAAAACTTCTGGTTTGACTGAACAAGTGTTGCTTAGGAGAAATTTGTGGTGGCCATAGTCCATCTGTAGGAATTAGCTGTGGCCTACTGTGCTTTCTTTATCTTTAGTTGAGCCTAACCTGGCTTGAGGAGCTTTAGATTTTATTTTTTATGTTTCATGTATTTTACAGAAAAGAGAAATTTTATTACTGTATTGTTTTTTATATATTTTGAATGTTTTGCTTTTTTATATAAAGTTTATAGTGATTATCAAAAAACAATTACAAAAAGAAAATCAGGTTGGAGAAAGTGAGTTTTGGGGAGAGTGAGGTAGCAGGAGAGCTGAGAAGAGTGAAGGGCTGAGAAATTGTGATAGGGATTTATTATATGAGAAAATAATCTTTATCTAATAAAAGTAAAGATATAAATATATACATTATGTATAAAAAGCCTGTAAGCATAAGGCTGAAAGAAATGATCAAGGCAATCCAGAGTTTGAAAACTCATCTAAAAAGAGAAACATTAAATAGAACTCAAGGTAAAATAAAGAAAAGACTAAAAACTCAGTAACTCAGGAAACTCTTAGAAGCAGAATAGATATTTTAAAATACTGGAATTAAGTCAAAGATAAAGTAGAAAAATTAGATCAAGTAAGCAAAGAATATAGAAACAAAAGCAAATGAACTAATATTGTAAAATTTAGGAAATAAGGGATATAATGAACAGAAAAATACAATTATAGGATTAGATAAAGAGGAATCCAGGTTAATGACATAGATTAACTAGCCTTTCAAGAAGAACACAAAACAAAACTTCTTTCTTTAAACTTTGGAAAGATCTACCCATTTGAATAAAAAAACCAAAACAAAACACAGTACACTAAATAACAGAACCAGAAAAAAAAGTCATGACTATTAAACACAGAGAACATAGAAAGAATATTGAAAGATAAAAGTGAAAAAAAATACCAGTCATACATAAAAGAACACTCAGCAGGATAGCAGCTAATTTCTCCATGGAAACTTTAATAATCTGAAGAAGATGGAGCAATGTGCTTACAGTTCTCAGGTTCTGTGAATACTAACTCTACTATATTTGTGAGTACAGTAGATTATATAGTAATTATAATAATTATAGTAATCTACTATACTCACAAGACTATCGGCCATAGCTGAAGGAGTAGGAAAAATCTTGACATAAAACAGACAAAATTAATTCATTTTCCTCAAACCAAGCCTACAGAAAATACTGAGAGGAAACTTTCTAAACAAAGGAAGAAATAAGAATAGCCAACAGACTCTAGAAAAGAAAGTAATGCTATAATTACTAAAATACAGGGTAAAAATTGAAAAACAACAGTAAAAGCAACTGTAATCAACACACAATTTTTAATAAAAACATTAAATATTACTAGCCTCAACTCTCTAAGAAAATGACCGAGAGTAACCAGAATGCATTAAGAAAGAAAATCTCATTTCTCAATTAATAAGAAACTTCTATCTTTAAATTGAAGGAATGGAAAAAAGTATTCCAACTAAATGGGAGCAAGAAACAAGCAGGTGTAACTATTCTCATATCTGAAGAAAATAGACTTCAAACTAAAATTCATCAGAAGAGATAAAGGACACATCATTCTAATAAAAGAAACAATAGAGAAGACATTATTATCTAAAATATAAATGGTAAAACTTTGGTGCACATAATTTTATGAAAAGTATGCCACTAGAATAGTTATAAGTTAACATCAACCAATAAAAGTGATTTCTTCAATACTCTATTTTCTACTACAAAGAAAATCAAGTCAAAAATAATAGTGCAACATCAGAATAAATGACATCATATATCAAATAGAATTAATATCAGTATATAAATTATTATACCAGTTGATGATTCTCTAAAATAGTTCACATTCAGGCATAAAATAAATCCTATCAAATTTATAAAGATTGAAAAATTTAATGTATCCTATTTGAGAAAACTAAAAAAACCACTTAAAAACAACAGCATACAAATATCAATTGGGAACACAAATTGATGAAGATTACCTAATACTGAATGATGAATGTCTCAAAAGAGAAAACAATATGAGAATAAAAATACTTAGAAACAATATAATAAAAACATTAGACAAAATAGCCTCTGAGACACATTAATATCAGGCAGAAGATGAGATACGTTTATGTTAAAGAAAACAAAAACAAAATTCAATACAGTAGAAAAAAACTCAAAGCAGAAGTTGTATCAGAATGAATTAATGTATCTATTATTTATTTCTTTAAAACTATAACAACATTACAAATATAAACTTGGCTGTTGGCCAAACTAAACAAAGAAATGAAAGAGATGATCCAAATTAATGAATGGAAAATAAAACAATCACAAGAGACACAATGTAAGTTTGGAATATTATAAAAGAATACTTTCAAAACTTGTTCAATACTATGTTGAGATATCTAAAGTAAGAAGTGTGGATTTTTTGATTCATCCAAACAACCGATGTAAAACCGTGTAGAAAACAATAAGCTAAACAAACCTATAACAAGTAAGGAGATCAAACAGTTTTATTAGTGTTTTAGCATTCATACTACAAAACTGAACATGCACAGAAAAAATCACAACAAAATTCACCCAGCCTTTGAAAGATATACAATCACTACTGCTTAAAATACTAAAATTGTAAGAAAGGATATAGCTTTTCCAACCTCTTTATATAAATTCAGTTTTGCTCTAATACCCAAAATAAGGTAGAAACATTTAAAACAGAAAGCTACAACCCAAAATCCATAATAAACATAGATGCAAAATAAAATGATAAAATACAGGAAAAATGAATATGTGTATATGTTAAGAAAAATATCAAGAACCATCTTATTGGCTTTACCCCAAAGATGCATGGATGGCTTAATATGCATAAATGAATAAATATAATAAATGATATAAACAGACTTAAAGACAATATTACCTGATAATGACAATAGATGTAGTTAAATATTTTGACAATATTTAAACTATTTTTATGATAAAAGTTTTAGAAACCATAAATTTATAAGAAATTAAACTTAATACATATGTATATGTATATATATACACATTCCTACATACATATTTGTATATAAGGTGAATGACACTCCAGCACAAGCAGAGATGCTGGTCTCAGGGACACTAGCCCTGGGACATAGCCCTTAGAACCCTATTCCCACTCATCTCTGCCTTAAATCTTGACCAGTAGAGGAAACACCTCTAGGCCAGAAGCCACATTAAAATCTTGTTCACTGGACACTCCCAGTTACAAAACATTGTCTCAACACCCAAACCATCACTCTGCATCCTCAGCAGCAACATGAAACCCACAGATTCTCTCCAAACATCAGACTAAGAGCTAAGAGAGTTCCTCGGTTCCTCTTGGATCAAAAGTAGTCACCTGAGATCAACGGTGTGTCAACACCTACTAGTTTAAAAGGGGTTACAATAACACAGAATAACTACCTCCAAGTGAACCAAGAGTGATTTCCTGAGACACAGACACACCAAGAATAGATTGCACCAAAATCATCTCCCTGAGATACATATAAATACTGCAGTAATCCAAAGATTCAATGGGCAGACACTAGTGCAAAAATACATATAACAACAGAAAGAACTACATGACACCACCAAAATCTGGTGTTTTACAACAAATGCTGACCATGGCAATGCAGAATAAGCAAAAAAAAAAAAAAAAAAAAAAAAAAAAAAAAAAAAAAAAAAAAAAAAAAAAAAA
>PVIH01019073.1:0-11282 GCA_004025045.1 Sigmodon hispidus | reverse complement strand
GTCTTAAAAGAGGATAAAAATATTTCCTAAAAGAAATAAAAGACAAACAAAAAATTGGAAGAGATCAAAAATTCCCTGAAAAAAAATCTAAAAAAAAGAAAAAAGCTATCAAACAGGTGAAGAAAACATTTCAAGATTTAAAAATTTTAATAGAAGCACTAAAGAAGAGACAAACTGAGGCAATGCTGGAAATAAAAAAAAAAAAATCTCAAAAAAAACAACCTGGAACTACAGATGCAAGAATAACCAACAAAATGCAAGAGATAGAAAAGAAAATATCTGGTGTGGAAGATTAAATAGTGTAAATACATACATCAGTCAAAGAAAACACTAAACCAAAAAGTCATAACACAAAACACACAGGAAATACTGGGAAACCATGAAAAGATAAAGCTTAAGAATAATTGAAATTGAAGAATACCAACTGAAAGGCACAAAAATATATTCAACAAAATCATAAAAAAACTTTCCAATTCTAAAAAAGGAAATGTCCATAAAGATGCAAGAAGTTTAAAGAACACAAAAGAGACAAGGTGCCCCAAAAATGTCTGCTCTCCACAATATAATCAAGATACTAAACGCAGAAAAAAAAGAAAGAATACAAAGAAGAGCTGCAAAGGAAACCAATCAGAAAATTGCCCGATTATTCAATAGAAACAATGAAAACCAGAAGGTCCTGGTAAGATGTTATACAGAAACTCAAAAAGCCACAGTTGCCAGCACAAACTGCTATACCCAGAAAAACTATCAATCACCACAGATGAAGTAAACAAGATATTTTATGACAAAACTAGATTTAGACAATATCTATTCACAAATCTGGCCCTACAGAAAGCACTAGAGGGAAAACTCCAACCTAAGGAAGCTAGATACACCCATAAAACCACAAGCAATAAATAATCTCACAGAAGAAAGAATAAAAAAAGGGAAACATACACTACCACCAAAAATAACAAGAAATATCAATAATTAGCCATTAATATCTCCTGATATCAAGGGACTCAATTCACATATAAAAAGACACATCCTAACATCCTAGATACAAAAAGAGAATTAATCCTTCTACTGCTTAGAAGAGACAAACATACCTTAACTTTAGAAAAAGATACTGGCTCAGAATAAAGGGTTAGGAAAGACTTTCCAATAAAATGGACCTAAGAAATAAGCTGGGTTAGCCCTCCTAAATATCTAACAGGAAAGACTTCAAACTAAAATCAATCAAAAGAGACTAGGATGGACAGTTACTATATATCTTGGGAAAAATAAACAAAGGTGAAGTCTCAATCCTGAACATTTATGCACCCAACAGAAGGGCAACAACATATAAAAAAGAAACATTACTAAAGCTTAAATTTCATATCAATCCTCACACATTAACAGTGGGACACATCAATACCACTCACTCACCAAAGGATAGATCTACCAGACAGAAACTCAACAGAGAAACAAGGATTCTAGCAGATGTTATGATTCAAATGGACTTAATAGATATATATAGGACTTTCCACCCAAACATAAAGGAATATACCTTTTTCTTAGTACCCCATGGAACTTGCTTTAAAATTGACCACATACTCAGTCATAAAACAAATATCAATACCTACATAAAATGGAAATAAGTCCTTGTGTCCTATCAGACCATCATGGTATAAAATGAGTTCTATAACAACAAAAATCACAAAAAGTCTACACAATCATGGAAACAAAATATCTCTCAATTGAACTACTTCTGGGTCAAGAAAGAAGTAAGACATGAAGTCAAATACTTTTGAAAATGCAATAAAGATTAATCTACAACATACCAGAACTTTTGGAACACAATAAAAGCAGTGCTAAGAGAAAATTCCATGGTAATAGTTGCCTACATGAAAAACCTAGAGAAATCTTATGCAAGAGACTTAACAGAGCTAAAAGTTTTAGAAGAATTAGACAAAAACTAACATAGAAGGAACAGAAGGCAGAAAGTAATCAAACTCAGGGCTGAAATCAATAAAATTGAATCTAAGAAAATAATAAAAGAAATCAATGAATCAAAAAGTTGATGTTTGAGAGAGTTAACAAGAGAGACAAATACTTACTCAAACTAACCAAAACACATGGAAAGAGAATATTGAAATTAACAGAATCAGAAAAGAATGGGGACATAACAAGACACCCAGGAAATTCAGAAAATCATGAGGTCACATTTCAAAAGCCTATATACCACTAAATTGGAAAATCAAAAAGAAATGTAAGACTTTCTACAGTTTCTAGAAAAGTACCACTAAATGCTGAATCTGTTTTGCTGAAATATGTTTAGTGTGTGTGTGTGTGTTTTATTCAAGGGACTACATAGGCAATGTTAGATTATCTGAACTCTATAGCAGTCAAATATTCAGAATTTATTTAAAGGTATGTAACTTCTTAGTTTTATCTCTACTTTCATAAAAGCTAGCTTCCAGAAACTTAAAAGACTGCTAGTGTTAAAAAATAATTATTCAAATAATAAATGGTAATGAAAAGTTTACTTAAGACTGTTGATATAAAAAGGAGCAATTACATTCATTTCAGAATGTGTTAAAGTATATAAAGGTCAAGATATAGCTATGAAACAGAAGCTGGTTATCAAATTGGATACTATGGAATAAAGATATCAAAAGTAAGGCATTTCTAGATAAATTGACTTAAGATTCAGAATGGAGAAAGATTACATGCTTAAGGTATAGATTTCACCCCAAAAAAATGAATTATCAGGTTTATTACTACAAATCATAGCAAAAGGCAAAACCCAGGAGTTCAAAAGGAAAGTCGTTTTGAGGGCTAAGTTTGGAGAAACCTTTCTCATTTAGATCAAAGGCAGCCAGAAGCACAGCCTCTTTTCTAGTTTTGCAATTCTAATGAAATAAAATGAAAATAAAAAACACAAAGAAGAAAATCCAGATCCATTGCAGAAGGCAATTAAGCGTTTTACAACTTTTGAAGTCAATACACTTTCTAAAAGTAGAGTAGTCTAAGCCCTCAGTGTACTCAGTAAATGATCACTATAGTATCTTTTGGTGATTTCAAATGCTATTTAAAATAACTTTAATGGTGCCAAGATATATGACAGCTTCCCATCTTGTGTTTCTTTTAGACTGCACTAAGAAGCCACTAAATTACATTTTCAGTCTTTTAGAAATTTAACTAGAATGTGTGTGTGTGTGTGTGTGTGTGTGTGTGTGTGTAAGAGAAAAAGAGAAAAAGTGAGAGCAGGAAGAGAGAGAGAGAGAGAGAGAGAGAGAGAGAGAGAGAGAGAGAGAGAGAGAGAGAGAGGAGAGAACGCACATATGCTTGTTTGCCTTTTGTAATTCAGATCATTTTTAAATGTGGTCATATGGTAACTCAATTGTAATGTCTCAGCCTTTTTGAAGAGAAGATGGAACATGAAACAAATCTCCAAATCATGCAACCCAGCCATTGTGGCCCATAAAAGGGAGGGAAATATTCTATTTACCATCTTTGTCTTTGGAAAAATGCCACTTCCATGGAGGTCAGAATCCCATACACCAGTGCCAGTCAGAATTAGAACAATCTATTCAATTGTCCTTTATGGGTCTAAACAACTGTTATATCTCTATAGAAATTGTGTGGATCAGCAAGTATTTGGAGGAAACAGCTGTGCTTAATCATGTTCAACTCTGTTTACATGGCTAATGGCTTGAACATGTACACCCGGGAAAGAAAGAAACACTACCTTCCTCATTGGAAAGGCCTCTCTTTAATTCACAATTGATGTTCTTTCTTCACTGGATTTAGCATGTACATGAGTATGTGTGTTTTGTATGTTCATATATATATATATATACATATATATGTTTTTTGAAGATACACGTTATTCAAAACTGTGGACAGATGGAGTAGTTATATATATTTCTTCTCTAATCCTTACTCATCAAGAGAAAACCAAAAAGTATATGTAATGCCTTTGTTTAGAAGAAAATAATCATCTATATTTAAATTTCTACTTGCTCTGTAGTCCATTTCAATATCTCCCACTGAAGGTTAATTTGCTTCAAAAGTTCTCATATGCTTAAAGCAAAGCACAAGGCTATCTTGGTTGTTATTATTGTTATTAACCACAAAGAAACAGAAAAGTTTTTAATCCAGAAACAAGAGATGGAAGTGAAAGATAGGGAAACAATTTGGAATAGCCTAAAGCTCAAACAGCAGAAGATTTTTCAAGAAACTCCTTTGCGTCTCTACCAATCATGCTGAATGATAAATGGCTAATGCTATGAAAGGCATTGTTTAGTGGCTTCTGCATACTAATGAACTCCTGATCCACACTCTCTGGGCTCAGAACAGTGTAGAACTCGTTGACAAGTATTTCAGCTGGAAGACCAGTTTAAGTTGCTAGTTGGCACTGAATTTCTTAATGGGATTTCCAGAAATGAATAGCAATATTTATATTGGTTTGGGTAGGTACTTAACTTGCTCTGATTGGGCAACCATGAGTCTCTAACTCAAAATTAGGCCCTGCAGACCTAGTCCAAAGCTTTTAACCTTTTTCTACCCATGACTTTCAATAGGCCTCTTGGATGGAGAATCTTTTGACAATAGTGCCTTTAGATGAATTGCAAGGGTGCCAAAATAAACAAAGAGTGTTAAACCCCTAAAGAAAGTACTTTTTAGAGATGTCTGGCCATGCTTATGTGGACAAACTCCACCAAAGAAAATAAAATTGACTTATAAAAGAAGCAACACAAAGAACCCCCTCCTCCTCTCTCACCAAACATATATTTAGAAAAAGTTACCATCTGTCCACTGGCATACAAGCACATTAACCTTAAAATCTGTGGTGGCTTCCTGTTTTTATTTTATTTTTTTAAAGTAAAAGAAATGATGCTTGAAGAAATGTATTTGGGCCTACTTTCTGACTTCCTTAGTTTTCAACTATCATCTTTGATCATGTTCTTAATAGCCAAGAGTGTTGATTTTAAAATATTCTGTCAGGGACCTCTTATTTGCAATGAGTTAATGAAGACTGCACATAAGGAGTCACCCACTGGATCTATTAGGGTACTTTTGTCATAATTTTAGTTTTGGCATTTTTAGTAAATAAACATGAAATGATCATAAACTTCAAAAGTACACAAAGTTCCATCAAAGTAGGATGGACACATCTTTTGCAAACCTAATGAACCAGTAATGAACAACCCTGTTCTTTCAAACCCAATGCAAGCTTCACCTACCCAGCTCACCAAGACATAAATTTGTCATGAAAGTGCACAGTAAAGCCACTGGGCTAGACGACTCTGCAGGTAAAATCAAAACAAAACAAACAAAAACAGTTTATTGTGGACCAACGTGCCAGGCTGTCTCATCAGGATAGAGAGCCGCAGTACTCAACAAAAACCAAGCAGGGTGGGGTACTTCTGCAGCTCTTTTTTGGTTTATAGTCTTTTTCTTAGATGTTCACAAGAGCATGGGACTTAATATCTCCTTTGTACAAAGACTCCAGTAACAGTGGATAAGAATCCATCGTAAAGACCTCATTTAATCTTAAGTGTTCCTTTAAAAACTCGATCTCAAATGTAGTTTTATTCTGCAGTTCTCAGCATTACTTTTGCGGGAGCAGGACTATAACTGTGAATTTGAGAAGTGGAGCTGGGACAAGTCAGCCTAGGGCAAAGCCTCTTTATATTTCATTCCTTTTTGTGTTCTCATATCTTTTTGACAATATCTGAGGGTCAGAATAGAAACTAGTACTGCACTGTCACTAACACTGAAACTTAAGTTAAATAAAGCTTAAAGAAAATAGATTGTTGCCAGTCAAGTCCTATAATTCACCTTTCTGTTTTCTCTCACAGGCTACACATTTATTGTTTTTTGTTTGTTTTTTTTTTTTTACTGGGATTTCCCTTTATCTACATAGGTGCCCATTCCACATTCCATGCTTCACATTTAATTCAAACATTTAAGAACAAAATTGTATTTCTTATTAATTATGAATCTGATCTATTCTTTAATATCTTTTAAATAACTATTTTCCCCCATATGTATCTACTTCTCCCATTGATGTTCCTGTAAAAATTTAAATTTAGCATATTGTCAGACTCAATTTAATCTCTTCTCTATCTCAATGGTGGTTGAGTGTAGAATGCAGATTACACTGTGGTGTATTACTGGGAATGAACTGAAAAAGTTACAGCCTATATTGTTTATAAACTATTAACTTCATTCTTCATTCAAGGAGCCTTGACAGACGTTATGGTGTCCATTTTCAGACTAGAGAAAAAAAGCTAGTTTTATTTAATTTGTATGACTATTTCATCAGTCAATAAACATCTTTTCAGGCACTGCAAATTTATCCTTACCTTTCTGAAATATCTTAGGTAATTCTTGTGTGTGTGTGTGTATGTTCTCTATACACAGTGAGAAATAAACATCGTGGCATGAAAGAATTATACTGAGAATAGAATTAAATGCTGTGTCAATGTTTTCTCATTCACATTTTTGTTTCCATAGAAATTTCTGATTTAGGGTATTATACAGCATATATAATCATTGTTACAATTTGGACATTATTGAAGCTAAACTGATTCTGCACACACACATACACACACACACACACACACAGAGAGAGAGAGAGAGAGAGAGAGAGAGAGAGAGAGAGAGAGAGAGAGAGAGAATACCACAAGAGGAGTGGGATAATCCTCTTGTATACTATAAAAACATTTCCCTTGTAGTGGTTTCTAAGGGCCCAGAGACTAGCCCAGCCTCAGTCTAGAGCCTTAAAGCATGTGTTCTTTTTGATTGGCATGGGCAGTATGTGAAGTCTAGAGTGGATGGACCAGTCCGTGTTCCTGTGTGTGGACTGGCACGTTGGAGCCCATTCCCTGCAGAGGAACACCTAACTCAGTCTTGGCATTGGGATAAAAAATCATACTTGCCTGGAGTGGATGCTCCACCTTGGGAATTCTTGCCTTTTGTGGGGAGGGGATGGAGGATGAGGATGAAGAGGCTTCAGGGAAGAGGGAAGGGAGAGGGAGTAGGGGGATACATGGAAAAAAAGACATTTTTGTAAAAAATAAATAAAATAAAAGGGCATTTAAAGAACAGAAAGCAAATAGTAATAATAATATGCTCTTAAGCACTTCCCTATAAGCCAACCTAGGGTGTGCCTGATGTCTTAACAAGGGTGGAATCTAGATACCACATGTCTAAATCACCAAGAGACCACTACCCATAGCCACAAATGCCAGCAAATCAAAGCCCTTTTCCCTGTCTGAGAGGAAGACCTGGAAGAAAAGTATGTAAGGTCTTCTCTCCATAATAAAATGGAACTTGCTTGCTTCAATTTGTTTTTGTGGCTGTGTTGTTGCTTTTGTGTTGTCTTGGTCCCCTCCCCCAAAGAGAAAATCAGGACCTTGAGCAAAGAAGCAACCCTGATTCCTGACCTTACTTCATTTGAGGTCATTTCTGCTCTTTTTTATTGTTTTGCTTTTTAATTTTGTCTGCTGTTGTTAATTGCTTAAGACCTGAGTGACTGCATCCTTTATTCTGGATCCTGCATCTTCCTTCTCTTAGCTCTGTGTGATAGTGAAATTTGTTCCCCATGGATGATAATCAATGAGATGGCCCAGCTTTTTTGTGTTTGTGTCCTATTTACCTCAATTTTAATCTTCTGAGGTTGTACTTTCCTTTCTTCAAGTGTTTGTCTGATTATGTTTGTCTGTTTAAGTCGTTAGGGATAAAATTTCAGGTTAGCTTGGTATTTCCATATAATCAGAAAACAAAATCAGGGTATGGTTTCCACATAAGCTTGTGCCCAACAAAGACACATTCTGAGCATAAAGTTGGGAGAGCTGGATCTTTCCAGAGAACATATGGTAAACATATCTCTGGGTAAAAAATTCTACTTTTAGCAAGAAAAAAGGCCAGTAAATTCTTCATTTGCCCATCCTGAACCCGGGTGGCTTCCACTCCCCCAAAGTAACCTTCTGCAGTTTGATCTCCCTGGCTCAGAAGTGGAGGTCCCTACACTTTTTCAGCCAGATCTGAAGATGTGACTTGAACCTGCCAGCTCATTTTTTGTTGGTGGCTCTTTCTCTGTTTGTGGTTACTACTCTGGAGGTTTCCTGGCCTTCCGCAGCTATAAGTTTTGCTTTTTTTTTTTTTTTGGCTAGCTAGTTAGGGAACTGGCAAACAGAAGTTCAGAAGCTACTATAATCACTAAAACTGAAGTTCTCCATTTTCAGAACTGGAAGTTTCCCCAATTCTAAGGGCCATTGTCTGTCTGAGGTCAGAAATTGCTAAAACCCCAAATCTATTCCAATTAATTGGCTGCCAGACCAAAACAAGCAGTCACAATAACCCCATTTTTGTTATTCAAAGAAACTCTGGCAAGTTCCATCTTTTACAAGATTTAAGGGCAGTTAAATAATCAGATACAGAAGAGGGGGTCACCAGAGTCTGGCCTTCCATATTTCTGTGACATTCCTCCATCAAATTATAAAATAATATTAGACAACAAGGTTTGCTTTTTTCAAATTGCCCTGGCACTTCAAGATATAGGACATTCTGACTTCACAGGATGGGAGCCTAATATGCAAAAGCCAGCTAACAGGTACCAATGGGCAGTTTTGCCACAAGAAACAGAAAATAGTCCAGCTATGTGCTTACTTTATGTTACACAAGCTCTTGCCAATGTCCCTAAAGACATCACCTTGGTACATTAATGCTCCAGGATTTGGCTTCATTAAGCTTGACAGTGGCTCCAGATAAGATTCAGTTAGTGTCCCCCTTTCACTTTTTGAAATTTATTACTGCCAAGGATATTCATTTCTATTTTTAAGTTAGATATAAAAGATAAATCTTCATTAACAAAACTACAACAGTTATGCTAAATTGTAAATTTGTTTAAACTTTTTTGCTTATTCAAGACAAGAGATGAAAGGATTTTTTTTTTTTTTTTTTTTTTTTTTTTTTTTTTTTTTTTTTTTTTTTTTTTTTTTTTTTTTTTTTTACTCCTAGGGGGTCCCACATGTCCCTCAGAGAGGGCAGAGCTTACACTAGAAGCAAGGCATGTATTACAGAAGATAATTACCATATTATCCACTGCTAGCTTGCACCACCATAGGCCTAAGCTTCCCCAGCTAGTAAGCATACTCCGGAGAGTTAAGAAATTTTCAGGGGTGCTTTGGCAATCTGGCTCCTTGTTGTGGATTCATTAGGCCCATTTTGACTTACATAAAGTCATTTCCAAATCTGACCAAAAGTTCCACATGGAACTAAAGACATAAATATGAGCTTTAGGGACATATGGAGGAGAGCCAAATAAACTTATTCTTCCACTTTCTTTAAGAAATACACAGGTGTGGAGAGCTGCGCACAGCTGTGCCCTAAACATGGCGCCGGCCCCCGCCTTCTGCCTTCCTGATGGCAAGTGTTCTTTGTGTGGTATAACTCCATATTTGGCAAAAACTAATGACTTGGCCTGCTTCCGCTTACCCGGACCTTTTGGCACGGCCCATGTGGCAAACTGGGGCTGGTTGTCCAGGGGCTATATGAGCTGTGAGCGGGCTTTCCCCGTAGTAGAAGAAAACTGTTCAAGGTTCCTGAATAAAACTGCAGGGAGAAGAGCTTGATTGTCCTGTCTTGGGACGAGGTTGAGCGGGACACTCAGGCAATATGGACTGACTCCATTTTCTCCCAGGAAATGGTTGTTGGATTTACTGGCACAATTGACAATCATTTGCCAAAAAGTAAGTTTTGCCCTGAGCTCTCTTCTCTTCCAATTAAGATTCCCATTCATTCAGTTAACTCCTTGAATTCTATTCTGCTTGCAACCCTAGCCTCTCAGATGCCAATAAAACAAATTATTACATTCTCATTCAAAGAAAAGGTAAAACAGACAAGATATTTGTAATTTCAAATCCTGGCTCTGTGCAACTAGAAGAATTGTTAGCTCTTTGTAAAGTATTAGTGAGATGTCAAAATGAGCCTGTTAATATATTTTTAGACAATTAATATGTGGTTTAAGCTGTTAGAATATTAGCCTTTTCTAGAATAAAGATACCCTTAAGCCTATAGCTAATACCAGGCTTCTAATACAAGAAGTATTAAACCAAAAAATAAAGTCATGGTACTTGTCTATGGTACTAGATCCTACTCCAAATTACCAGGCATATTAGCTAGGAAAAAATGAAATAACGGACAGCATTATACTGACAATAATACCTGATTTGCTAGAACAAGCTAGAGTATTGCAGCAGTTTTTTAATGCCTTCAAAATTTACATATATTATTTCCAGAGTTGCCAATTTGCATACACTTATCTAGAACCTGGCCACTTATGCACTGCTGGCCCCCTAAGGCCCCTACAGAATATAGGGGTCAACCCACATATATCATGATACATAATGATATATGGCAGATGAGTGTGATACATTATACTCCATTTGATAATTTATGATATGTGCATGCAATAATTGACACATGGTGTAGGTTCATGTTTTCACTAGCATTGCTTGGAAAAAAGCTTCCAATGTTATAAAGGCAATTAAGTCAGCCAAAATAGTCATGGGAGTATGCTGGGCCACTGAAACTGAAAATTTCCCTGCTTATAGATCACAATAGCTTAGTAAATTCTTAGGCTTGGAAGCTATGTCACACAACAAGCATCCCTTACAACCCACAATGATAAGCCATTGTACAAAGAAATAAGGTAACTTTTAAAGAGCTCTTGGCAAAGATATTATCACCAGAAGCTGAAAGAGACCCTAATCTGTTTATAGTGTAAGTTTTTTCACATTAATTTTCTCAGTTTTGATGAGTCTGGATGGAGTCTTTTCTACAAACACTGGGCATATTTGATTAAGGATATGCCATTGGCACTTTTCAGGTGCATAAATCACATTCCTCCCCAATGGTAGTCACCTGCCCCTCTACTAACCTAAGGGTAAGTATATGCTTGTGTTTTTCTTTAGGGTGCCACAATATGGGTACCCTCCAGAGATGTTTGTCCAGCATTGGAACAAAAAACTCTGGCCATATAGAAAACCCAGATTGGTGGAAACACAGATACAAGCATAACAAACAGAGTTCAAGAAATGGAAGATAAAATCTCTGAAGTGGAAGACTCAGTAGCTCAAATAGATATATCAGTCAAAGAAAATAGTAAAACTAAAAAAGCCATATCTCAAAATGTTCAAGAAATCTGGGACACCATGAAAAGACCTAATTTGAGAATAATAGGAATAGAAGAAGGAGAAGAATACCAGCTCAAAGGCACAGATAATGTTTTCAATAAAATCATAGAA
>PVIH01019072.1:5741-36606 GCA_004025045.1 Sigmodon hispidus | reverse complement strand
TCCACCCTGTGCTCTCTCAGCCTCCCCCTCACTCCATCCACCCATATATTCCCCAGGGAGGGCAAGGCATCCCATCCCAAGGTGGGTCAGTTCAGTCTGCCAGTAGAGGTACGTCTGAGTCCCTCCCCCCACTCTCAAGGCTGAGTAAGGTGTTCCTCTGTAGGGAATGGGCTCAGAGCAGCCAGTTCATGTACCAGGAGTAAAATCTAGTCCTACTGTAAGAGTTTCCACAAACTCTACGCCGTTTGACTGTCATCCACATTCCAAGGGTTTAGTTGATGAAATGTTTCTTATCCCAGTCTTCTGTGGGCAGTTGTTTCTGTTGTGAGTTCATGGATGCAACAGATTGTCTTGCACAGAAGACAGCTGAAATGCTGTCCTTCCCTCCTCTCATCTTCCTAACCCGTTTTTTGGTTGGATTGTAGGTTTTCTTCCTGTAAGTATTGTATTTTTTGTATATTTCTAGATATTAATCCTCTGTCAGATGTATAATTCTAAAATATTTTCTCCCATTCTGTAGCCTAACTCTTCTCTCATTTGTCTATCTTTTGCTGTACAGAACTTTTTAATTTTGTGAGGTCCTATCTGTCAATAGTTAGCTCCATTATCTGATCAGTTGGAGTCTGTTTAGAAAACCTTTACCTATGCCTGTATCCTTTCCTAAGTTGCAGAACAGTTTGAAAAGCTTTGGGATTAGTTTTTCTTTGAAGTCCTGGTAGAATTCAGCAGTGATACCATCTGAGCATGGATATTTTTAGTCTTAAGGGGTTTTGTTATTAATGTTTTTTCAATCTTGTCATAGATTTGTTAAATTATTTGTCTCATCTTGGTTTAATTTTAGTAGATTATATATATATATATATAGAAATTTATTCATTTATTTTGGATTTACCAATTTAGTGAGGAATGTGTTGTTAAGGTTTAGCTTCGTGATGTTCTGAATTTCATTAATATTTGTCAAAATAACTCCCTTTTCCTCTCTAATTTTTAAAATAAATATTTCTTTGTTGTTTTACATATTTCTATAGTGTGTATGATGTGTATGTAAGAAACTATGTGGAGTTTTTTCTCTTTTTCCACTTTTACATGAATTCCAGACATCAAACTCAGGTTGCCAGGGTTGTGAAGTAAGAGCTTTAAGTCAATAAGCCATCTTGCCTCCCTTGTCCCTCATCTTGATAATTTCTTTCCTTTTCAATCTACTGTCTTTTTGGTTAGCCTGTTATTTTCCAAGAACCATATCATTAAGTTATGTATTTTTAGATCTCCAATTTTACAAAAAGAAGGATGTGGAATTGTGTTCATTTGTGTGTGGAGGCCAGAGGTTGATGTCAAGTGTATTTATCATTCTCCACCCTATTTAGGGGGAAGGAGATTTCACTGAACACAGAGCTTGCCAATCTAGCTAGATTTTCTGACTAGTTAGCTCCCAGGATCCTCTCAACTCTGACATTACAGCATGGACCACTGCACCTGGCTCTTTTTTTCAAAGATGCTGGAGTTACAAATCCAGGTCCTCAGGCTCTCACATCAAGCACTTTACCAACTGAACTATTTTCCCAGCCCTGAGATCTCTGAGCTTTCTTAATATAAATCCTTAGGCCTAATAACTCCCCTCAGCTTTCTTAATATAGATCCTTAGACCTATAAACTCACTTCTTAGGATTACTTTCCTCTAAGTTTTAGAATATTGTGTTTTTATTCATTTCTAGTAATTTCCTGAATTCCTTGATTTTTTTCTTTCAAAGGACTAGTCATCATACAATTATATGTTGTTTAGGCTGGGCATGGTGGCATGTACTTGTAATCCTTATCTTAAGAGGTAGAGGAAGAAAGATCAGGAAATGAAGGACAGCCTTAGCAACATAATGAGTTAGAGGTTAATATGAACTACATGAGACCATGCTTCAAAAAATCAGCATGTTATTTAATCTCTATGAGTTTGTGTATGTTCTATAGTTTCTCTTGCTATTTGTTTGTAGCCTTAATTCATTGTGATCAGCTAGAACATAAGAAATTATTGCTGTTTCCTATATTTGTTAAGACATTTGTTTCTATCCTCATATATGATTTATTTTAGAGAAACTTCATGGGTTGCTGAGAAGAATGTGTACTCTGAAGTGTTTGGATGGGTTCTTTTAGATGTCTTTTAAGTCCATTTCAGCTATTTGACCTACCTACTGGTGAGAATAGGATATTATTGGGGTGCTGGGATTAGTTTGTGACTTTACCTATAGTAGTGTTTGTTTTGTGAAATTGCATACTATTTACAATAATGTTTGGTGCGTATACACTTAGAATTGTATTATCTTCTTACCAGACTGTTCTTATAATCAGTGTCAAGTGATCTCCTTTGTATCTTCTGGTTTCGGCTTAAACTCTTATTTTGTCAGATATTAGAACTGTTTGTTTCCTAATTGTGTTTGCTTGGAATACAGTTTTTCATCCTTTTACCCTAATGAAGTATCTGTCTTTTATGGTGATGTGTGTTTCTTGGAGACAACAAATATGCAGATACTGCCTTTTAATTTAGTCTAATAGTCTGTCTTTTGGAGTAGTAGTTGAGATTATTAAGTTTTTAATAATAATTATTATTGAGATGTGCTTATTATTACCTGTCACTTCATTGATTTTGTAATGGTTTCTTAATTTTACCTACCCCTGTTTCGCTTATCTGTTAGTCAAATGTTTGTTCTTCCCTGTAGCCTCATGTATGTGTTTGTCTTTCTCTTCAGTCTGATTAACTCCTTCAAGTATCTTGTAGAGAGCTAGTCTAATAGTCCTGAATTCCTTAAGTCATAGAAAGTTTTCCTTTTTCATTTAGGTATGACAAATGGCTTTTCTGTGTATAGTAGTCTGGATTGGCAAGTGTTATCTTTCAAGACATGAAAAATATCATACCAAGCTCTCTGGATTTTAAAGTTTTTGTTTAGAAATTTGAGGCTACTCTGATGAGCCTTCCTTTGTAGGTGACTTACTGCTTCTCTCTTACTGCTTTCAATATTCTTTCTTTGTTTTGTATATTTAGTGCTTTAATTATAATATGAGGAAGGAAAATTGTCTAGTTGAAACACAAATTCTAGTTTGTATTTAATGAAAACTCAGAGCCAGATATGGAGGAAAAGCTAGGATATCAGAGAGAAAACAGACCACAGTCAAATCTCATCCAACCAACTTCTCAGGGTAAAAGCTATCTTCTGGAGTCCTCAACCTGGCTCCTCATAACTTGTACAGAATGCCACACCCTCTGTCTATGCCTCCTTAAATATCTTCTGTGCCCAGTTGTTTCACTTCTGGGTTCAACTCTGCATCAAATTCTAGAGTTAAGATTAAAGGTATGCGCTACTACTGTTTGGTAGTTAGGCCTTGAATTCACAGAAACACAGAAAGATCTCTGTCTCTGGATTTATAGGATTAAAGGCATGAATTACCACTCTCTGATCCTCCTGGCTTGACTGTGAGTGGATCTATTCTCTGATACTCCAGACTGATTTTATTAAATATACAATATATCACCACATCTGGTCTTGTCTATTTGGTCGTATAAATGTTTCTTATATCTGGATTGACAGCTCTCTACCTTAAGACATTTTTCTGTTCTGTTATTTTATTGAATATGCCTTTAGAAAAAATTCATCTTTTGAGCCTATGACTCTTAAAGTTGATCTTTTCATAGTATCCAGGATATCTTGGAAAGTTGCATATATATCTTCTTAGTAATTTATCATTTTTCTTTTTTAACATATTTTTTATTGATTCTTTGGGAATTTAACATCATGTACTCCAATTCTGCTCATTTCCCAGTCCTTCCATATTGGCCCTTTACCTTTGAAACATCCCCCCACGAAGAGGCAGCGCAGTGGCTCGAGACCCAGCAGTGCTGGCTCTGTCCTGGCACCACCAGCTGCGGCTCTGGGACCTGCTGACAGCCAGGGCCGGGAGCTGCCCGGTACAGAGCTCGAGAGAGCGGGCCCCACCATGAGGCCCCAGCCCCTTGGGAGCCCCTGTGCTCCCCTGGCCCTGGGAGCACCGTGCTAGCCCCAGGCAGGGCAAGGGCAGGCGCAGGGCCATGGCCAGCCACATGGACCTGCTCACGGAGCTACAGCTGCTGGAGAAGGTACCTACACTGGAGTGCCTGCGAGCAGCCCAGAAGCGTCGGGCGCAGCAGCTGAAGAAGTGGGCACAGTATGAGCAGGACCTGCTTCATCGGAAGTGCAAGCACGAGCGGAAGCGCAGCACTGGTGGCCTTCGCAAGAAGGTGTCCTTTGAGGCCAGTGTGGCACTGCTCGAGGCCTCACTGAGGAATGATGCCAAAGAAGTATGCTACTTCCTGAAGAACAAGGTCAGCCCTGATTTGTGTAATGAGGATGGACTCACAGCCTTGCACCAGTGCTGCATTGACAACTTTGAAGAAATTGTCAAGCTGCTTCTCTCCCACGGTGCAAACGTCAACGCCAAGGACAATGAGCTGTGGACACCCCTGCACGCTGCAGCCACCTGCGGCCACATCAACCTGGTGAAGATCCTTGTTCAGTATGGGGCTGACTTGCTTGCTGTCAACTCTGATGGGAACATGCCATATGACCTCTGCGAGGATGAACCTACCCTGGATGTCATTGAGACCTGCATGGCATACCAAGGCATCACCCAGGAGAAAATCAATGAGATGCGGGCAGCTCCTGAGCAGAAGATGATATCAGACATCCACTGCATGATTGTAGCAGGCCAGGATCTTGACTGGATAGATGCCCAGGGGGCCACACTGTTACATATAGCTGGGGCCAATGGATACCTGCGGGCAGCTGAACTCCTCCTGGACCATGGAGTGCGTGTGGATGTGAAGGACTGGGATGGCTGGGAGCCTTTGCATGCAGCAGCCTTCTGGGGACAGATGCCAATGGCAGAGCTGTTAGTGTCCCATGGAGCTAGCCTCAGTGCCAGGACATCCATGGATGAGATGCCAATAGACCTGTGTGAGGAAGAGGAGTTCAAGGTCCTGCTGTTGGAGCTTAAACACAAGCATGATGTGATCATGAAGTCCCAGCTGAGGCACAAGTCATCCCTGAGCCGGAGGACATCCAGTGCAGGCAGCCATGGGAAGGTGGTGCGTCGAGCTAGCCTGTCAGACAGAACCAACCTGTACCGGAAAGAGTATGAGGGAGAGGCCATCTTGTGGCAGCAGAAGAACAGCGTACTTCCACTTACAACGGAGACATCAGGGAGACCAGGACAGACCAGGAGAACAAGGACCCGAACCCCAGGCTGGAGAAGCCAGTGCTACTCTCAGAATTCTCTACCAAGATCTCTCGGGGAAAACTGGATGGGCCTGTGGAGAACGGCCTCCGGGCTCCCGTCAGCACCTACCAGTACATACTGGCCAATGGGGACATATGGAAGATGCATGAGATGCCTGACTACAGCATGGCCTATGGCAACCCCAGTGTGGCTGATGTCCCCCCACCCTGGAGTGGCTTCAAGGAGCAGAGCCCCCAAACGCTCCTGGAGCTGAAGAGGCAGCGGGCTGCAGCCAAGCTGCTCAGCCATCCATTCTTAAGCACCCACCTGGGCAATAGTGTGACCAGGTCGGGGGAGAGCAGCAGTGAAGGCAAGGCCCCCTTGATCGGAGGCAGAACTTCCCCCTATAGCAGCAACGGGACCTCAGTGTATTACACGGTCACCAGTGGAGACCCCCCACTCTTGAAGTTCAAGGCCCCCATGGAGGAGATGGAGGAGAAAGTCCATGGCTGCTGCCGGATCTCCTAGTGTCTGTGAGCGGGAGGAGAGCTGCTTCAGAGAGGTGTCCCTGGAATCCAAGCCATCCTTGGCTGGGGAGGTGTCAGATGGCAGCCAGGGAGGGGTGGGGGCTGCTTCCCAGAGGAATGCTGACCTTACCTCATGCCTAGCTGCCCATAGCATCCCCACTCGCCTCTGTGTTACATTGCTTTCTCACCTCAATGCCTGCATTCGAAGCATAGTGGTCCATCTTACTCTGCATTCTGATTCAGGGAGGGTGGGCTTGGGAATCTTAGTTTTGTACTTTGTAAAGGCTTCTTGGGAGCAGTACTAACACCCCTTTACACACACACACACACTTCAGTGTGTGAGAATGTTACACTTGCGCTCTTGGTGGGATTGAGAATTTGTGGGTTATTCCCAGAAGAATGAGTCCAAGACAGTCTAATCTCACCAATTGGCTTCCATGGGGGAAATATCTGCTCAGCCGAAACCCACAGTTCTGCTTAGAATCCTATCAGGCTGAGCCACTACCCACACCTAGTAGGAGGCAGAAAGTCCTCTGTGTTCATGGAGGCCAGGAATCAATATGGATCAGATCAGTGGGCCCAGGCCTGCTCCCAACAGCCTCTCTGAGAACCACTCTCATGCACATGTCAATAGGCAGGTGTGTGAGTTCAAGGGCCAAGTATGAAAACCAGGTCATCCACTCTTAGAAGAAACCAAACATTGTTTTGGTCTTCTATGGAAGCACAGAGGTTGGGTAGGATACAGCACTTTGGTATTTTCCAAACTGCATTTGGTTAAAGCACTTTGAGGCTATAAAATTCCAGGTGGAAGGTAACTGAATTTGCCTTCTCCCAAGATAGTGTCACAATTGGGTTTTATTGTCTGGTGTTTGAAAACTGAATTTCTTCAGGAGCTTCTGTGGGGGGCTTCCCAGGTAGAGGGTGTATGCATTGCTGAGGACATGCTGGTTAATGCTGATTAAGCACAGCACCCTAGCTGTTGTGGTTTTCAGGCTGTTTTGATCCAGCCCATCTCAGCTAGGCCTTCTCAGTCTGTGCCATCACAGTGAGCATTTGAGGCTTGCTTGCATACCACCCTCCCACCTTACACCGTCCAGTGTGCAGAGAGAACGCTCAGGCCCACGCCCCTCCAAGCTTTGCCTTTTCTGTAATGCTAAGTCAGGTGTGTTTGCCAAAAGTCACTTGCTGGCTCCTGCCAGGAGGTCTCAAAGCTCCCAGCCTGTTTTCACTGGAGTGGTAATGCCCAAACTGCAAACTGAGGTGCCCATGGCCACTATCCTGTACTGCATTCAGGAGAGGGGTAGCATGGCTGGAGTTGGCTCTTATCCCAGCTGTATATCTTGGCTGCCTTAGCCTTTCTGATGCTTGGGACGGAAGCCCACACCACTCCACTTCCACATTCTCCCACAAACCCATTGAAATGTGCTTCATATCTTGAGTGTGACATACTGGCTCCACCAAAATCATCTGGTGTAACTAGCAAGCTTGCTCTGTGCTCCTTTTATTTATCCTTAATCTACCTCCTTAGAACCCTGAGAGGGTCCCTAAGTCTAGATTCAGAGGTAAGGAACAGATACCCACATTGTTATGACCCCCTGTGCCACAGCCTTAGTAGTGAGGCTTGCCATTATTTGGTCTATGTCCCCACTGTGGCCTTGGAATCTCAGTAAACTAGAGATGAATCATGACTTCACTAGGTCGAGTGATGCTTTATCAGGAAAGGAGTGTGGGCCAGAGAGTACCCTGGAGGCTGCTGGATACAGAAGGAAGTGCACCACACTAGGCCACCCCCAGCCCAACTCCAGGACAAATGCAATCTGGCATGATGAGGCAGCACAGGAGTCCAAAGTCAGTTTCTTGAATTCCTGGGGCCTTAGCTAGGTTCTGCAGCCCATAGATGAGAGAGGAGATGATCAAAACATACGTGTGCCTTTAAAGCAGTATTTGGCTCCAACAGACACCGAAATGCCTCTAGAGCTGATTTTAGCCACAAGGTAGGCAATGCCCAGGCTGCCAGCCATATGTTCTTAGGAATTAGCTGCCCATGGTTTCTGCCATCTTTGCTCAGGAGCTAGAGAGTAAAGCCGTTTATTGCCCTCTCTGATCCATTCAGGCCATTCCTCCTCCACTCCCAGCACTTCTCCCTGCGCCCCACCTCCCAGGCCATTCCTGCCTATCCAAGGGAGGAGGAACTTAGCTGCCCCTTCCATGGGAGCCAGTCTCAAGTGTGGACTCATGGGCTTTTGTTCATGTTTTCTACCAGGGATAAACAAATGTTCTCTATTTGGGCTCCAAGTCCCCAGGGCACTTTCCCTGTGGTTCTTTGGAATACTGAGAGCCCCAATGAGGAATAATCTCCAGCACATGAGCCAGGGCCACCCACTAATTCACTCATGCAACCTATTGAGGTGCTGAGACACACCAGGTGTGGTGTTAGTTTCTTCAGATAATGCACCAGCCAGGCAGTGAGGACTTTGCTCCCTTGTGGACTGTGGGCATCCCCAGACTCATCCATTATTCTGATCAGTGTGCCTGCATCCCAGAGCAGTGCTCCTATGCTTTGCAGTTCTTAGTGTGAATCTCTTTAGCTGGGGTGCAGCTTTCTGACCACACTGAGATAACATTTGTCACTAAGTGCAGATGTTAGATCTTGGGTCCCAGGCAGACACCACATCAAGTCCATCTAGAGTCTTCAGAGGTAGCATTCAGGCCAGCATCCCTGGAGAACAATATAACAGCAGTCTGAGGTCAGTGCCTGGAAGAATTAGAAGTCTGCAAATTGCTGTCAAATGCATCCATAGTATCTCTCTATCTCTCTCTCTCTCTCTCTCTCTCTCTCTCTCTCTCTCTCTCTCTCTCTCTCTCTCTCTCTCTCTCTCTCTCTCTCTGTATGAATCATATAGTCTCTCCTACCTTACCAATGGATATTGGGAGTGAGAACAGCTACTCCTTCCTGTTCATAGCAAATCTTTCTGTGTGTCAGCCTCTCTCCCTGGAAGGAGTGGGTCCAGGGGCTAGAGAGAGGGAGCCTGGCAAAGTTGACCAGATGCCCCACTCTTACCAAGAACCTGTATCTTAGTAGCCCTTCTTGGCAAACTAAAAACATCTATTTCCAAACCTGGTGCCCTGTGGTTCCCTATGAGCTGCGGTTCTTGCACCCACCTTATGCTCCCTAAGCAGTTAGAAATTGGTAGCTATCACCAGATTGTGAATTTCTGGCCAGTAGCTCAGGGAATGGGAATTAATCTTAAGCCCATGTCTACTGAAAACTTTGGGGATATGATTCTTTATCAAATATTCAGTATTAATGAAGCCTCTCTGCACTGTTCAATGAACTTTTAAATACTTGGAAAGGTTTCCAGACTGTGGCACCTAGCCAACATAGTGGCACACACCTTTAAACCCAGCACTAGGGAGGCAGAAGCAGGCAGTATATTTCTGAGTTCAAGTTCGCCTGGTCTGCACAGTGAGTTCCAGGCTAGTCAGGGCTACACAAAGAAACTCTGTCTCAAAAAACAAATATAAATAAATAAAATATGCCCTCCCCCCATTGTCTAGCACAGTCTAGCTTTGTGAACAGTGTGAGCCATTGGTTCTTAGAGTCTGATACTCTTTGATCCTGAGCTTCCTCTCCTACCTGTACCAAAGCAGGGTACAGGGATGCTTTCCAGAGGGGCCATCCTTAAAAGATGCCAGAAGGACTGTATGGATGCTAGCTTTTTGTAGCCCGGTGATAGCCTCCCCTTCCCAGGGCACAGAAAAGCCAAGGGTCACCTGTCTCCATTGAAGTGACCCACCACTTTCCTAGAAAGCCCTAGGCCTCTCCTCCGAAGAAGCCCCTTGTTGGCCGGAGGGCCTGCTTCTTGTGGGCACTTACAAAGTGCCACTGTGCGGGGCCTGGCTCTGCACACGCAGGAGATGTACAGACATCCAGCCTTCCGCAATAACTCACCAGACCAGAAGCCACAGATGTACAGAGAAAACTTAAGGAAAAAAATGTATTTTATGTGAAAAAAGTTAAAACTCTGTATACTGTATCAGCAGCTTTGTGTAAAAATGGCAATCAAAAGAGTCTAATATATTTAAAACTTTTTTTAAAAAAATTCTCATGGATCTTTGATATTGTACTGAAGTAGTTCTATGCCTCCAAGACGGGGTCTGACCATATCCCCAAGGGCCTGTGCCCCTGGAGTCACTTCCAGCTGCCAAGGCCTGTGACGGAATTCGCTGTTATGGATTTTTAATTAAGATTATTAAATTCCTTTTAATAACAAAAAAAGAAACATCCCCCCACAAAAAGAAACTTTTTAAAAATTAAAACCAGGGGCTGGAGAGATGGCTCAGAGGTTAAGAGCACTGACTGCTCTTCCAGAGGTCCTGAGTTCAATTCCCAGCATCCATATGGTGGCTCATAACCATCTATAATGACATCTGGTACCCTCTTCTGTATACTGTATACATAATAAATAAATAAATCTTTAAAAAAATAAAACCAAACCAAAAAAAGCCACTTTGCTCCTCTATCTTTCTGGCCTCTCCAACACCTCTTCATTGATCTTAGTGGCATTGGGAGACTTGGTGTATCACATAGTGTATTCTTTTGTCTTATCAGCTTTATTTGCAAATGTTCATTGAAATGAATCATTGGTCTTGTTCAAGGCCTCTGGTTTTCGGTGCACCATCATCACTGGACCTTCACCAAAATTCCTCTCAGCTATCCTGTGGCTTCCCCAAGTCATGGTGATCCTGCAGGTATCATTCCCAAGGACCAGTCCCTTCACATACTTCAGTAGATCGTAGAGAGGTAGATGTTAGGTTGGGCAACCTAAGACCCAGCTATGGACCTGAGTAGTTGAGCTTGCAAGACCTGGCCGATGGGGCTGCCACCCTTTGGCATGAGATGGAGCCAACTCCCCTGTGCCCATGCCCTCAGGGCCAGCTCTCCAATGTGGGAAGTGAAGGGTGGAGCTATCTCTCCTGTACCTGGATCTTTGGGGCCAACTCTCCCATGAGGGTCAGGGCCAGCTCTCTTGCTGCAGTGGAGCAGGGCTGGCTCAGCCTAGCCCTTGGATTTCATCATGCATGATTCTTCTAACCCCCACTGTAGTAGCACAAATGAGACTCAGAGCCAAATACTGAGGGAAGGCTAAAATATCAGAGAGAGGAAGCACTATAGTCAATTTTTACTCAGCTGTCTTGCAACTTCTTCAGCCTCGCTCCTGGTTGCTTTTGCCTGTAGCTTCTGTCAGTCGCTTTTCTCAGTTGATCCTGTCTCCCTGGGTGTCTATAAGCCCTTATATATTTTAATCTCCTCTAGGTTAAGATTAAAGGCATGTAGCCTTAAATTCACAAAAACAAAAAGTTCTGTCTCTAAAGATGTGAGATAAAAAATATAGGTCACCACTTCCAGCTTTCCCTGTGCTGAGATTAAAGGTGTGTGTGATTAACTCTCAACTGTTTATCCTTATATTCAAAGATCTAAGCTGTCGGCCTAAGAATTAACTATATGCTTTCTCCCCTAATATTCAAATTTTATTAAATATATAATATATATCCGCACCCTACCCTGTGGTAACACAGGCCACAGATATCAACACAGATCCTAGCTGCCACAAGACTATGGATCCAGACTCAGCCCTTGGCAGCAGCTCAGGCTCAAATGTCACCATGGCACCTATAGCAACTCAAGTCATCCAAATCATTACAGCCTCAGCAGCAGCATGTTGGTTGGACATCAACATGGTCTCAGGTGGCTGATCAGATCCCAGGCATTCACACAGGTGGTAACAGGAGCCATGGACATTGGCTGAAGTAAGACTACAAATCCAGTCACAGCCCTCAGCTGTAGCTCTGGCCCAGATGTCACCACAACACTGGGTAGCAGCGCAAGCCACTCAGATCTGTATTGCCCAGTTACAGCATGACCCTCAGAAAGCAACATGGCCTTAGGTATCTGCCCAGACCCCAAGCATCAGCATGGCCCTCAATGGTAACAGGAGCCATGGACATAAGAATATACTCTGGCCACACTAGGACAATGGATAATCTTTTTTCTTGTTCAGATTCCAATTCTTCCATCTTGTCTTCAAACTCAAATAGTCTGTCCTTTCCTTGATGCATTATTGTTTTTATTAATTAATTAATTATGTGTATGAGATATGTACATGAAGGTGCACATGCCACAGCACGTAGGGAAATCACAGAACAATTTTGTGGAGTCAACTCTTTCTTTCCACCTTTACGTGGGTTCCAAATATCAAATTCACATCATGAAGCTTGTAAGGCCCTTTCTGAATCATTTTGTTGGTGAGGCTTTCCACAGAGATTTTTTACATTTATTTATTTTGTGTGAGTGTGGGTTTATGTATGTCATGGCATGTTTATGGAGATCAGAGGACAATTTGTGTGAACTCTTCTTTTATACTGAGCTGTTTCACCAGCCTTCTACTACTTTTTTATTTCACTTAACTATATATTTCAGTATGATTTTCTTCAGTGTTTCTATGGCTTTATTGGATTCTTCTTTAGCATTTTAAATTTACTTCCTTCTGTCATTTAAATGTTTATGTTCTTTTGGGATTTGGAGTATCTTATTTGATTGTTTAATTTTATTTTATATGTATGAATGTTTTACCTGCGTGTATATCTGTGTGGATGCCAGAAGAGGGTGTCAGATTTCCTGGGACTGGAGTTACAAACAAACAGTGGTAAGCCAACTTGTAGATACTAGGAATTGAACCCAGGATGGAAAAGGAGCTGGTACTGTTTAACTGCTGAGCCATCTCTCCATCCCTATTCTTTTTCTTTGAACATACTTATATACATTCTTTTGAGTTTTCTCTGAGATTTCACCTAGTTCACTTTCATTGGAGACAATTGCTGCATGAATAATAATTTGTTGTTGTTGTTGTTGTTGTTGTTTGAGACAGGATTTCTCTGTGTAACATCCCTGGCTGTCCTGAAACTTGCTTTGTAGACCAGATTGGCCTTGAATTCACAGAGATCCACCTGCCTCTTCCTCCTGAGTGCTGTAATTACAGACACGCACCAAGCTCCTTATTTAAGGAATTATGTTGCTTTGGGTTTTCATGTTACTTGTGTTTTTTCATTGGCATCCACCCATTTAGAACTAAATCATGATAAATAAATGTACTTGTTTATTTACCGCTTTTATTTTTTCAGAGTGAACATATACACTGTTCAAGAGGGACTAGGTTGTTGTAGGGTCACAGTGTTATATTCACCTCTACTAGAATGGTAGTTGGGGCACCAGACTCAAACTCTAATACTTGCCAAGTTTACTTTTCACCAGACTCTATTTTTCTGTGAAATTCTCAATGCTACCCCTACATGTTATCCACTAGCTGAGACAGCTCTAATTGACATATTGGCAGGGTACTTGAGGTGGTTGCAAACCAAACAGAGTCAGGGGGCTATGACAGATTGGAGTCCCTGCAGGGTTTGGGGGCAGGGAATTAGAGCTTCAGCAGGCCTGCCTAATTAATCACTGGAGCAGATGGGTGGTTGAAACCTCAGCAGGCATGCTGACCACACCCAGGAAATAGGCAGGCTGAAGATTCATGGGCATGCAGTCCTCATTGGGGCTATAAGTTGGACTGAAACCTCATGGGTACACTGTCTCAGTTGACAGTCAGTACTAGAGCTTCACAGAGTTTCACCAGGCTGACATGAAGCCTCAAACTCACTGTGTCCACAGCCAGTGAGTGGGCAAGTCTAAAATACATTTTCATCATGGATTCTGGCGCAAGACTGTTGGGGAGGCTTAAGCAAGAAAGAAGCATCACATCCATATCCGTTGATTTTTTTGAAGAAATAGGGGGGGATGTGGATGTGGCATACATATGTATAGTACATGCATGTGAGTTAGGTTAATGGACATGCCAAAGCCAGAGCAGGGCATCGGGTGCCTTCCTCTACATTATTGCATTGAGAAGAGGCCTCTCACTGAACTGAAAGCCTGCTGGTTTGGCTAGGCTGACTTACCAGCAAGCTCTCAAGATCTCCCTGTCTCTGCTCCCTAATGCTGGGTTTACAGATATGTGCATCATAGTAGCTCACATTGTAATTGGTCTTAATAATAAAAACCTGGAGCTGGATATCAGGGTAAATGCTGAAAGATAGAGAGACAAAGGAGCAAGCCACAGCCACCAGGGAGTTCTTGCCTCAACAACTCCTCAACCTGAAAGGAATGAGATCCTATCTCTATGAATCCTCAGACTGAATGAGCTGAGATCCTGTCTCCACCTACCTTATATTCCAGTATCTACCTCCCTAGTGCAGGGATTAAAGGTGTGAGCCACCACCACTGCCTGGCTCTGTTTCTCGTTTAGACAAATTTAATCTTGTGTAGCCTAGAGTGTCCTGTGAACTCCTGATCTTGCTTTCTGCTCCTGAGTGCTGGGATTAAAGGTGTGAGACACCACTGCGTGGCCTCTTTAGTTAACTAGTAGCTAGCTCTGCCCTCTGATCTTCAGGCAAGCTTTATTTCTTGGAGCACAAACAAAATATCACCATACACCCATGCCCAGTTTTTATGTAGATGCTAGAGATTCAAACTCAGGCATTTATGATAGCAAAAACAAAATCTCTTATACTGAACCATTTCCCCAGGCTTCACCTTGCTTTTCATTGAAACAGTGTCTCTCATTGGCCTGAGACTTAACAATTTGGCAAGGTTAGCTGACTAATGAGCTGTAGCAATCTGCTTATCTCTGCCTTTCCAGCACTGGGATTACAAATTTGTACTACCACAACTGGCCTTTTAAAAAATATATTTTATTTTTCACTATGTTTATGTGTATGGGTATATTCACATATGTTCAGGAACCTTTGGAGACCAGAAGAAAGCATCAATCCCCTGTAACTACAGCTACTAGTGGTTGTGTGCTGTCCAAAGTGGATACAGGGAACAGAACTCTAGTCCTCTGTAAGAGCAACAAATACTTCTAACTCTAAACTATCTCTCCAATCTCCACATCTGGATTTTAAGTGAGTTCTAGGGACTGAAATTGGGTCCTCATGGAATGTCAACACTTTACTGACACCCATCTTTCAAGCCTAAGAAATTTTAAAATAAGAAAGTTACAGGTGTGTGGTTATAGCCCAAGAGATTAAAAACCTTGCCCAGCATATGTGGGGACCCAGGATTATTTGAAAGAGTTGTTTAGTGGGGATACTGCCCATTCTAGATTTTCTCCATCTCTGTTTATGACAAATTTGTCTTTGAGTTTCTATGCAATGTGTCCATGGAGAAAAAATAATTTGGACTAACAATAAGGGAAGAGAATAGTCAAAATGTGCTTGGGTAAATTGGAACCCATGGACATTTTCTATTGAGCAGACAATGAGCTGTAGGTAGCTGTGTAGGTAGCTCCTTTTCTTCAGGAATTTTGAAGACACTGTCTGAAGCTTCTGATGCTCTTAACATCATCCATACCCAATCCTATTTTATTAATGTATATGTATAGATATAGATATAGGCCAGTACTATATTTTGATTATTGTAGTTGTGTAATTCTTTTTATTTTTGAAACTAATATAATAAAAATATTATGATTTTTTTTTTCCTTTTTGTCTGTCCCATCAGTGTCACGCAGATCTATTTAAGCAGAAATAGCAGTTTCACCTTTCTGGTTGTTACAAATCACAAATCATTTCCCAGATCACTTAACATCAAGCTTCTGTCTACAGGCAACATACATAGAACAAACTCTTACTTGCTAATTGTATCATTTTGCAAATCTCTAACACCAGTATATTTTACCCATTAGGTTTTAGAATTTTTTTAATTTTTTTTAAAGAAAGGTCTTTTTTCCATGTATCCCCCTGCTCACCCATTCTTCCCTCTTCCCAATCCCTCCCAGTCTGCCTTCAGCCTCCCCTCTCCCCATCCCCCAGTCCCATCCCCAAAAAGGGCAGGAAGTCCCAAGGTGGGTAAGTTCAGTGTGACACATCCACTCCAAGCAGCTCTGATTTCATCATCCCAATATCAAGACTGGGTTAGGTGTTCAACTGCAGGGAAACCGACTCCAAGGTGCCAGTCAATTTATAGGAACACAGTCTGATCCCACCCCTCCAGGCTCTACATAATGTCCAATCAACAGTTGCCTACCCTTGAAGGGCCTAGCTCTTTGTCCTATGGTTCCCTAGGGACTGTTCTTAATTCAGTGTGCTCTCCAGAGCTCCAGGCAGCCATCTCTGTGGGACTCCTTCTCATAATCCCTATCCCCTTGCTCATACAGACTCTTCTCCCCTGCTCTCCAGCTGGAAAGGGAGTTCAGCCCAGTGCTCATCCATGTATCTCTGCCTCCACCTCCATTCATCATTCAGTGTAGGTTCTGTAATGACACTTAGGGTGGTTATTCATTTGATTATAGGGGAAGTCCTGTTTAGGCAGCCCCTCCATTATTGGTTGGGGACCTAGCCAGGGACATCCTGTGTGTTATTAAGGGTTTCCTTAGCATGCAGTGTCTTTCCAACCCCACATTGGCTTCCTCTATCAAGACATTCATCTCTTTTTTTCTCCATCTTAGTTGCTCCTTTCAGCCATCTCCTTCTCTCATGATTTGTTCCCACCTCTCCTTGGTCGCTACTTGTTATGATCCCAATTTGCTAATGAGACCTTCTCTATTTTCTCTTCCTAGGGGAATCTCTGGATGTGTCACTTGAGTTCCTTATGATCCCAAGCTGTTCAGGGGTTGTCGAACTCTAACTTTAGACCATGGTGGTCTGATAAGATACAAGGAGTTATTCCCATTTTTGTGTCTATTGATATTTGCTTCGTGATCAAGTATGTGGTCAATTTTAGAAAAGGTTCCATGGGGTGCTGAGAAATATGTATATTCCTTTGTGTTTAGGTGGTAGGTTCTGTATATATTTATTAAGTCCATTTGGGTCATAACATCTGTTAGATCCCTTATTTCTCTGTTGAGTTTCTGTCTGGTTGACCTATCCATTGGTGAGAGTGGGGTATTGAAACCCCCCACTATTAGTGTGTGGGGTTTGATGTGAGGTTTAAGCTTTAGTAGTATTTCTTTTACATATGTAGGTGCCTAAATGTTTAGGACTGAGACTTCATCTTGGTAGATTTTCCCTAAGATGAATAAGTAATATCCTTTTCTGGTCTCTTTTGATTAATTTTAGTTTGAAGTCTATTTTGTTAGATACTAGGATGGCTACACCAGCTTTTTTCTTAGGACCATTTGATTGGAATGTCTTTTCCCAATTCTTTACTCTGAGCCTGTATCTGTCTTTGAAGTTGAGGTGTGTTTCTTGTGTGCAGCACAAGGATGGTTTCTGGTTTTGTATCCATCGTGTTAGGGTGTGTCTTTTTATAGGTAGATTGAGTCCATTGATATTAAGGGATATTAATGACCACTGATTGTTATTTCCTGTTATTTTTGGTGTGTGTGTATGTGTTTCTTTGGGTTTTTCTTCTGTGGGATTATCTATTGTTTGTGGTTTCATGGGTGTATCTAACTTCCTTAGGTTGGAGTTTTCCTTCTAGTGCTCTTTGTAGGGCTTGCTGTGTTATTTTTTGTTTAATCTCTGTGTGGTGGGAAAGTGTAGATCTTATCTGAAGTCCTGGCTGAAGTAGTCTGTGAGGCTGGACAATCTCAGCTGGAAGCTTTAAAGTTGTTCTGGATGCAGAATTTTGAGGAAACTGCAACAAAGGCATTCTGAGAGGATGGATCACCTGGGCTATTTGTCTTCATTGGTGTTTGGTCTTATTTTTCTGAAAACTTTTGAAGGTATCTCATATATACATATATACATACATACATACATACATACATACATACATACATACATACATATATGGTGGTTTCTGGCCCAGACTTTCCAGCCTAGCCCAGAGGTTTGGACCCACTCTCAGCCCCCCTTAGCCTCAAATAATCACACACAGGCTTATATTAATTTCACGTTGATTGACCTAGGGCCCAGGCATATAACTTACTAACTCTTTACTCTAAAACTAACCCATGATTCTTATGTTCAGTCATGCGACTTGGTACCTTTTCTAGGCAGCATTTCAACTTCTTTCCCTTGTGTCTGTCTGGCATCTCTGCAGCATCTCTGCTCTGTTCTTCCTGTTCGCAGAGTTTTCTTAGTCTGGCAACCCTGCCCACATTTCCTGTCTGCCTTAGGCCAATCAGCATTTTTATTAAACCAGTGGGCAGGACAATTATTTACAATGCAACAACATAATCCCACTACAGATATATATATATATATTATATATATATAAATTTGGTTTTCATTCATTGTGAAGAGAACCATAATTTTTTGTTTCCTATAAAAACAAAAATGTAACCTCTCCCCCAATGCAACACATTTCCCAACTTCAATTCTGAAGCCAAGAAATCTCTAAAGTATATAGGCTGGTTTAATTTGGCAGTCCCTTTTATAATCTAGTATCTTTCAGCAGCTGCCATTCACTCATCAGCATTCAAAAACTTCAAAGTCAACAAAACATCATACAGGATATAGATACCCTGGTTATTTCCCATCATTATGTGGCTTTTTTGTCTTATATTACTTTACTCTTTCTTTAAAGACTTTATTATTTTTAAACTATCTTTTTCTATGATACTCTGTTGGGCGTGTGCCTGGTTTGGGGTCAGGAATTGGGGTTGCCTCTATGCTCAGGGTCCTACACCCTTTTGGAAGGGGTCAAGATGGTATGGAAGCAATGATGCAACCTCCAGGAACAAGTTAAAGCAAACAAGTTCAACTTTATTATGGATGTGAAAACTTTAAATACCTTTCCCCAGACCCTCCCCCAAGCCAGGGGAAGGGCTTTGATTTGTTGGTATCTGCAGCTTCTGGTAGTGGTCTCTTGCTAGTCTAGGAATGTTGTATCTAGACTCTGCCCTTATCAAAGTCCCAGGAAGACCCCAGATTGGCTTATGTGGAAGGGCTTAGGAGCACATGTTGTATGGTACTAGTTATCACCAGTTCACACTGGTTGAGGTTAGTCTGTTCTCCAGGCCTCTTAGAAGCCACTACAACAGTCTATACCTATTCTCTTGTATCTGTTTAAAGGGTGTTGTTTTTGTCTGAACCACTTTACTGCATGCCTGCAGCCTTTTCTGACTGAATGAGCTGAGACTTAAACCTTCTATGTAGCTCCACATGGCCCTTGCTGGCTCAAGCTCACGGGCAGCAGTCAAGAGCGTCAAAGACTGCAGGACTAGGAAGTCATGTCTGGCTCCATGTCTGCATCTTTGAATCTTTTGAAAAGTTTTCTAAAATTCTAAATAAAAAGGCATGCCCCCACATTGGATGTCATATTTAATGAGTCTTTTTCTATCCCACCAGCAAGCCCCAAAATAATGACACAACAAATTTATTATTTATAAAAGAGGCATTATTTTATGAAACCTCAGCCTTAGTTTAGCTTGTCCCACTAGCTCTTTTTTTTGCATTTTTTTCTTTCTTTTTTCCTTTTTTCCTTTTTTTTCTTATTATTATTATGAACAAAGAAGTCACACTTTCTAACCTTGTATATCCTTATTCAAGGTCCCTTCCCCCTCCCACCACATCAGGTCATTCTTTCTTCTCCACAACTCCCCATCCCCTACCTGGGCAAGCAGCAGGCAGTCCCATGGTCCCACTACCCAATATTACTTAGTTCAGGCTCCACTCCTGGCAGATTCAGTTTTGTCCCCCCTCCCTCAAGAGTGAGTCAGGTGTTCCTCTAGGGGGAGTGGGATCCAAGGTGTCAGTCCAGGGTGTTTCTGATCCCAAGCTGTTCAGTGGTTGTGGTTTGCAGCTTGGGCATGCTTTGCTTTTTTCTTGTTTGTTTGTTTAGAGTCCACTAATGAGTGAGTACATCCCCTGCTTATCTTTCTGGGTTAGAGACACCTCGCTCAGGAGGATATTCTCCAAATCCATCCATTTGCCTACAAATTTTAGTATATCATTTTTTCTTACTGCTGAGTAGTACTCCATTGTGTAGATGTACCACAGTTTGTTAATCCATTCTTCAGTTGAGGGACATCTAGGTTGTTTCCAGGTTCTTGCTATTACAAATAATGCTGCTATGAGCATAGTTGAGCTAATGCCTTTGGACTATGACTGTGCATCTTTAGGGTATACACCCAGAAGTGGTATTGCTGGGTCCTTGGGGAGATTGATTCCCAGTTTTCTGAGAAACCGCCATACTGCATTCCAAAGTGGCTGAACAAGCTTACACTCTCAGCAACAATGGAGGAGTGTTCCCCTTGCTCCACATCCTCTCCAGCATAGGCTGTCATCTGTGCCTTTTATCTTAGCCAATCTAACAGGTGTTAGGTGGTATCTCAAAGTTGTTTTGATTAGCATTTCTCTGATGGCTAAAGATAATGAGCACTTTTTCAGGTGCCTTTCAGCCATTCATAATTCTTCTGCTGAGAATTCCCTTTTTAGTTCTGAACCCCATTTTTTGATTGGGTTATTCAAGGTTTTGGGCTCTAGATTCTTGAGTTCTTTATATATCTTAGAGATCAGTCCTCTATCACTTGTAGGGTTGGTGAAAATCTTTTCCCATTCTATAGGCTGTCGTTTTGTCCTATTCACAGTGTCCTTGGCTTTACAGAAGCTTCTTAGCTTCAGGAGATCCCACTTATTGATTGTTGGTCTTAGTGTCTGTGCCACTGGTGTTATATTTAGGAAGTGGTCGCCTGTGCCAGTTCGTAGAAGTGTATTTCCCACTTTCTTTTCTATCAAGTTTAAAGTGGCTGGGTTTATGTTGAGGTCTTTGATCCACTTGGATTTTAGTTTTGTGCAGGGTGACAGGCTCGGATCTATTTGTATTTTTCTACACACTTCCATCCAGCTATGCCAACACCATTTGTTAAATACACTTTTTTCCATTGAATATTTTGGGCCCACTAGCTCTTATAACCAAAATAATCCACTTATTTTAATATACATTCTGTGATGTAGCATTACCTCCCTTTCATCTTGTACCTCCTGTTTCCTCTTCTCGTCTCCTGGCATCTTCTGCCTGCCTAGATTCCTCCTTCTCTTCCATTCTCTCCCCAGAAATCCTGCCTATACCTCCTCCCTAGCTATTGGATGTCCAGCTTTTTATTATACCAATCACAACAATATATCTTCACATAGTGTACAAATATCCCACAACACATTCTTTATTTGGGGGACATCTAGGTTGTTTCCAATTTCTGGTTATTATGAATAAAGCCTCTATGAACATTGTTGAACAAGCATGCTTTTGGTAGGATGGAGTGTCTTTTGGGTATATGCTCAAGAGTAGTATAGCTGGGTCTTGAGATAGATCAATTCCAAAATTCCTGAGTAACTACTAGATTAATTTCCATAGTAGCTGTACAAGTTTGCACTCCCACCAACAAGGGAGAAGTGTTCCCCCTTGATCAATATTCTAACCAACGTGAACTGTCACTTGTGTTATTGATCTTAGCCTTTCTGACAGGTATTAAGATGGAATCTCAAAGTAGTTTTTATTTGCATTTCCCTGATGGTTGAGGATGTTGAACATTTCTTTAACTGTTTATCAGCCATTAGAGATTCCTCTGTTGAGAATTCTCTGTATAAATCTATACCCTACTTTGAATTAGATTATTTGGTTTTTTTTGGTTTCTAGTTTCTAAGTTCTTTATATAATTTGAATATTAGCTCTCTATCCAATGTGGAGTTGGTGAAAATCTTTTCCCATTCTGTAGACTGCCACTTTGTCCTATTGACAGTATCCTTTGCTATACAGAAGCTTTTAAGTTTCATAAAGTTCCATTTATTAATTGTTGATCTTAGTGCCTACTTTATCAGTATTCTGCTTAGGAAGTTATCTCCTGTGTTGATGCACACAAAGCTATTCCCTACTTTCTTTTCTGTCGAGTTCAGTGTGTCTGGTTTTATGTTGAGGTCTTTTATCCACTTATACTGAGTCTTGTGAAGGGTAATAAATATGTAGCTATTTGTATTCTTCTACATGCATTCATCCAGTCAGAATAGCACCACTTATTGAAGATGCTTTCTTTTTCCATTGTGTATTTCTGGTTTCTTCATCAAAAATCAGATGTCCATAGGCATATGGATTTATGTCTGGGTCTTTGATTTGATTCCATTGATTAATCTGTCTGTTCTATGCCAATACCATGTGGTTTTTATTACTATACCTCTGTAGCACAACATGAAAATCAGAGATGATAATATCTCTGGAAGTTCTTTTATTATTCAATATTGCTTTAGCTATTCTTGGTTTTTTATTGTTGTTGTTTTTTTCCATGAGCATTAGACTGAACTCCCCTTACAACTGGAGAGTGGGGGAGAAGAATCTGTATGAGCAAGGAGAGAGGGACTATGAGAAGGAGTCCCACAGAGATGGATGCCTGGAGCTCTGGAGAGCACACTGAATCAAGAACAGTCCCTGGGGAGCCATGGGCAAAGAGCTAGGCCCTCCAAGGGTAGACAACTGTCAATTAGCATAGAAAGTATGTAGAGCCTTGAGGGGTGGGATCAGACTGTATTCCTGTAAATGGGCTGGCACCTTGGAGCCCATTCCCTGCAGAGGAGTGCCTAATCCAGCCTTGATATTGGGATGAGAAATCAGACCTGCCTGGAGCGAATCTGCCATGCTGAGTTAACCCAACTTGGGACTTTCTGCCCTTCTGGGTAAATAGGGTGAGGGGAGGCTGAAGGCAGACCAGGAGTGATTGGGAATAGGGAAGGATGGATGAGAAAAAAAATTTAAAAAATAAGATAAAAATTTATATTTTTTAAAAAAGAAACTGAGTATTGTCTTTTCTAGGTCTGCTAAGAATTATATGGGAATTGTGGTGGGGATTGCATTGAATTTGTAGATTGCTTTTGGTAAGATGGCCATTTTTACTAGTTAATTCTATCAATCCATAAGCATGGGAGATTTTTTTCCATATTCTGATACCTTCTTCAGTTCCCTTCTTCAAAGATTTGAAGTTTTTATTTGCTTGGTTAGGGTTACCCCCAAGATATTTTATATTGTTTGTGGCTATCGTGAAAGGTATAGTTACCCTGATTTCTTTTCCAGTCTGTTTGTCATTTGGATATAGGAGGGCTACTGATTTGTTTACTCAATCATGTATCCAGCCACTTTACTGAAGGTGTTTATCAGCTGTAGGAGTTCCCTGTAGAATTTTGTGGGTCACTTATACTATCACTATCATATCATCTGCAAATAGAGATAGTTTGACTTCTTCTTTTCCAATTTGTATCCCCTTAATCTCCTTTTGTTGTCTTATTGCTCTAGCTAGAACTCCAAGTACTATATTGAATAGATATGGAAAGAGTAGACAGAGAGTCTTGTGTTGTTTCTGATTTTAGCAGAATTGCTTTTAGTTTTCTCTCTAAGTTGGTGTTGGCTATAGGCTTACTATATGTTGCCTTTATTATGCTTATGTATGGCTCTTGTATCCCTGATCTCTCCAATACTTTTAACATGAAGGGGTCTTGGATTTGTTAAAGACTTTTTCCACTATCTACTGAGATGATCATGTGGGGTTTTTTCTTTCATTTTGTTTATATGGTGGATAGCACTGACTGATTTTCATATGTTGAGCAAATCTCTGGGATGAAGTTTACTTGGTCATAATGGAAAATCTTGTTGATGTGCTCTTGGATCTGGTTTGCAAGTATTTTGTTTGGTGCTTTTTGCATCGATGTTCATACGGGAAATTGGTCTGTAATTCTCTTTCTTTGTTGAATCTTTGTGTGGTTTGGATATCAGGGTGACTGGCCTCATAAAATGAACTTTAAAATGCTCCTTCTGTTTATATTTTGTGAAATAATTTGAGTAGTATTGATGTTAACTCTTCTTTGAAAGTCTGATAGAATTCTGCATAAAAACCACCTGACCCTGGGCCTTTTTGTTGTTATTGGAAAACTTAATTGTTGTAGTATGTTTTTCCCCCGGCCTGTTTGGGGCTGGAGGATTATGACCTGGCACGCGTGTGGTGCCGGCGGTGTGGAGCCTGGTCTGTGCGCCCACAGCTTTTGCCCCCCAAAAGAAATGAATTAAACGCTTATATACTTTATCTTGCTTGGCCCATATCTTAAGCACATTACTACCTAGCTCTTTTTTCTTAAATCAACTTATTTTTATGAATTTATCTACCACGTGGCTTGCAGCCCGTGGCTCACTTGAATTTCTACATGCTTCTTCTTCGGGGGACAGATGGCGACTAGTAAACTCCACCCCTTCTTCCTACCTGGCTGCCTCTGATTCTCCACCCACTTCTACGGTGCCCTGCATGGGTCCAAACAGTCTTTATTTATATCGTACAGAGAACATTCCACCACACTTAATAACTGCTTCTATTTCCTCAGGGTTTATAAGTCTATTTAAGTTGTCTATATGATCATGATTTACTTTAGTAAGTAGTATCTACACAGGAAATTATCCATTTATTTTAGATTTTCCAATTTTATGACCTAATGATTATTTGTATTTCCTCATTGTCCATTGTCATGTCCCCCTTTTTACTTCTGATTTTGTTAATTTGGGTATTCTGTCTTTTAGTTTAAATAAGAATTTGTTTATCTTGTTGATTTTCTCAAAGAACCAATTTTTGTTTCATTGATTCTTTGTATTGTTCTGTTTCTGTTTTATTGATTTCAGACTTCGGTTTGATTATTTCCTGCCATCTATTCCTCTTCAGTGTTTGCTTCTTTTTGTTCTAGAGCTTTCAGGCACACCATTAAGTTGCTGGTATGAGATTTCTCCAAATTTTTATGTGGGTACTTAGTGCTATGAACTTTCCTATTAGCACCATTTTCATTGTCTCCCATAAGTTTGGGTATGTTGTATATTATTGCTCAAATTCTGTTTGGTATTATAACAAAAAACCAGAGCTAGATATTGGGGGAAAATATCAGAGAAATAAAGAAACAAACCACCGGCAATTCTCACCCAGCCAACTCCTTCAGCCTGTCTCTATGCATCCTCAAGACCACGAGCCTCTCCATCCTCAGCCTAAAGGAAAGTGGCAGACCAAGGGGAAAAAGTTCTATCTCTTCCAGCCTTATCTTTCTTTACCCACCCAGCTGTCTCACTTCCTGGTTCAACTTTCCTAGTACTAGGATTAAAAGTATATTTCCCAAATGAGATCACAAATGCTGGGATTAAAGGTGTGTGTCACCACCACCTGGCACTGTTAGGCCTTGAACTCAAAGAAGGATGGGTCATCACTCCCTAACCTTCATGGCTTGGCTCTGTGAGTGGCTCTGTCCTCTGATATTTCACACTATTTTTATTAAATATACAATATATCACCACAGTGTATCCATTTTCATTGAATTCTAGGAAGTCTTTAATTTCTTTATTTCTGCCTTGACCCAGTAGTCATTCAGTAGTTATTAAATTTCCATAAGTTTGCAGGTTTTCTGTTGTTTCTGTTTTTAAAACCCAGTCTTAATCACTTGTGGTCTGATAGGATCCAGGGGGTTATTTCCATTTTCTTATGTCTCTCTTGAGGCTTGCTTTGTTAGTATGTGGTCAATTTTGGAGAAAGTTCCATGAGGTTCTAAAGAGAAGATATATTGTATTTGGGTGAAATATTCTATAGATATCTGTTAGGTTCATTTGGTTTATAACATGTTAGCTACAGTATTTCTCTGTTTAGTTTTTGTCTGGATGACCTGTCAGTTGATTACAGTGGGGTATTGAAGTCTCTCACAATCAATGTGTGAGAGTCAATGTGTGGTTTAAGCTTTAGTAATGTTTGTCTTACAAATATGGGTGCCCTTGCATTTGAGACATAGATGTTAAAAACTGTAATATCATGTTGGTGACTTTTTTATTTAAAGAATATTAAATGTTCTTCCCCGTAACTTTTAATTAATTTTGGTTTGAAGTCTATTTTATTAGATATTAGAATGGCTATACCAGCTTTCTTTTTAGGTCCATTTGCTTAGAAAACCTTTTTCCAACCCTTCACTCTAAGGTAATGTCTATGTCTGATGTTGAGTTGTGCTTCTTATATGCAGCAGAATGGATCATGTTTTCATATCCATTCTGTTAGTCTTTGTCTTTTTATTGCAGAATTGAGTCCATTGACATTGAAAGATATCAGTGACTAAAGACTATTTATTCCTATTATTTTGTTGGTGGTGGTAGTTGTGGATCCCTTCTTTTGATTTTGTTGGTATGAGATTGCTTATTTTCTGTGTTTTCATGGGTATAATTAGCTTTCTTGGGTTGGAGTTTACTTTCTAGTATCTTCTGCAAGGCTGACTGGAAACAGAGGTAGAGCTTTTCCATTCCAACCACCAGGTCCCAAAGAAACACACAGAAGCTTATATTAATTACAAAATGCTCAGCCAATAACTCAGGCTTATTGGTAACTAGCTCTTACATTTAAGTTAATCCATTTTTGTTAATTTCTGTATTGCCACAGGGTCATGATTTTACCAGTCCTCAGGCATCTTGTTTCTTGGGTGGCTTAATCTGGTCTCTCCCAACTCTACTATTCTTCATCCCAGTCCTCAGCTTCATTGTTCCACCTAACTTTATCCTGCCTTGCTATAAGCCAAACAGCTTGTTTATTAAACCAACCACAGAGACAAATCTTCACAGCGTACAGAAGAATCATCCCATAGTAGCTGGATTTGTAGATAGATTTTTTTTTAAAAATGACTTTGTCATGGAATATCTGTTTTCTCCATCTATGGTGGTTAAAAGTTTTGCTAAATATATTAATCTGGGCTGGCATCTATGGTCTCTTAGAGTCAACAACATATCTGCACAGGCCTTTCTGGCTTTTAGAATGTTCTACCTGCCCAACAACTGGACCACCTGAGCCTCCCGATACAAAGCTGACCAAGAGGTGATTGGTACCAGTCCCTCAGGCCAAGCAGAGACCTTGCTACTCTCTGAACCACAGTCTGGGGACACATTCCCCAACACTCCAACCATACCTAGATCTGCCCTAAACAAAAGGAAGCTGAGAGAGTGCCCCCAAGACAAAATTCCAGGAAAACACAGCCAAAGAGACATCCCAAGGGCCAATCCCCACCCAACCCACAATCTGCATCATCAACTCCAAAAACTGGACCACCCAAGCCTCCTGATATATATCTGACTAAGAGCTGACTAAGAGATGACCCATCAGAATAACACCAGACTTTTCAATGGAAACAATGAAAGCAAGAAGGTCTTGGTCAGAAGTTATACAGACACTATATTGGAGTAAACTGAGGAAGCAATAGGCAGACGCCAGTGCAAGAACACATTAACAAGATGCCATGGCTGCCAACCCAGACTACTATACCCAACAAAACTATCGATCACCATAGCTGGAGTAAACAAGATATTTTACAACAAAACCAGATTTAAACAATACCTATCCACAAATCCGGCCCTTCAGAAAGCATTAGAGGGAAAATTCCAACCTAAGGATCCCAGATACACCCATGAAACCACAATCAATCAATGATCCCACAGAAGAAAAACCCAAAGAAAAGAAATACACATAAGCTACCACCAAAAATAACAGGAAATAACAATCATTGGTCATTAATATCCCTAATTATCAATGGACTCAATTCACTGATAAAAAGATAAACCCTAACACAATGGATACAAAAACAAAAGCCATCCTTCTGCTACATACAAGAAACACAAAGACGGACACAGGCTCAGAGTAAGGGTTGGAAAAAGATTTTTCAATCAAATGGTCCTAAGAAACAAGCTGGTGTGGCCATCTTACAGTATAACAAAACAGACTTCAAACTAAAATCAATCAAAAGAGACCAGGACAGACATTACTTATTCATCTCAGGAAAAATTCACCAAGATGAAGTGTCAGTCCTGAATATTTATGCCCTCCAACACAAGGGCACCTACATATGTAAAAGAAATACTACTAAAAATTAAACCACATACCAAATGTTACACACTAATAGTGGGAGACTTCAATACCCCACTTTCACCCTTGGATAGGTCAACCAGACAGAAACTCAACAGAGAAATAAGGGATCTAACAGAAGTTATGACCCAAATGGACTTAATAGATAATACCTAACCTTCCACCCAAACACAAAGGAATATATACATTTCTCAGCACCCCATGGAACTTTGTCTAAAATTGACCACACACTTGGTCATGAAGCAAATTTCAACAGACACAAAAAATGGGAATAACTCCTTGTATCATATCAGATCACCATAGTCTAAAGCTAGAGTTCAACAACAACAAAAATCACAGAAAGCCTACAAACTCATGTAAACTTAACATCTCTACATTGAACCGCCTCTGTGTCAAGGAAGAAGTTAAGAAAGAAATCAAAGACTTCCTAGAATTTAATGAAAATGAATCCACAACATACCTAACTTATGAGACACAATGAAAGTTTTAAGAGGAAAATTCATAGCACTAGACGCCTATATGAAAAACCTAGAGAAATTCACACAAGAGACCTAATTGCACAGCTGAAGGCTTTAGAACAATTAGAAGCAAACTCACCTAGAAGGAGTAGACGGCAGGAAGTAATCAAACTCAGGGCTGCAATCAATACAGTAGAAACAAAGAGAACAATACAAAGAATCTACGAACAACACTCCTTTATGATAAAAGTCCTGGAGAGATCAAAAATACAGGGAAAATATCTAAATACAATAAAGGCGATTTACAAGAAGCCTACAGCCAACATCAAACTTAATAGAGAAAAACTCAAAGCAATCCCACTACAATCAGGAAATAGACAAGGATGTCCTCTCTCCCCTTATCTATTCAGTATATGTCTTGAAGTTTTAGATAAAGAAATAAGAGAATGAAAAGAGATTAAGGGGATACAAATTGGAAAAGAAGAAGTGAAACTATCTCTATTTTCAGATGACATAATAGTATACATAAGTGATCCACAAAATTCTACCAGGGAACTCCTACAGCTTATAAACACCTTCAGCAATGTAGTAGGATACAAGATTAACTCAAAGAAATCAGTAGCCCTCCTATACACTAAAGAAAAAAGGGCTGAAAAAGAAATAAGGGAAACATCACCCTTTATAATAGTTGCAAATAGCATTAAATACCTTGGAGAAATTATAACCAAAGAAGTAGCAGATCTGTTTGACAAAAACTTTAAATCACTGAAGAAATTGAAGAGGATATAGGAAATGGAAAGCTCTCCCATGTTCCTGGATTGGTAGGATCAACATAAGAACAATGGCAATTCTACCAAAAGCAATCTACAGATTCAATTCACTTCCCATCAATCCCAACACAATTTTTTACAGACCTTGAAAGAGCAACACTCAATTTCATTTGGAATAACAGGAAAGCCAGGATTGCCAAAACAATTTTGTTAAACAAAAGAACCTCAGGAGGCATCACCATCCCCGACTTCAAGTTATACCATAGAGCTACAGTAATAAAAACAGCCTGGTACTGGCATAAACACACACCTGTGGGTCAATGGAATCAGACTGAAGATCCCAACATTAACCCAAAAACCTATGAACACCTGATCTTTGACAAAGAGGCCCAAAATATTCAATGGAAAAAAGATAGTATATTTAACAAATGGTGTTGGCATAGCTGGATGGTAGTGTATAGAAAAATGCAAATAGATCCAAGCCTATCACCCTGCACAAAACTAAAATCAAAGTGGATCAAAGACCTCAACATAAACCCAGCCACACTGAACTTGATGGAAAAGAAAGTGGGTAATACTGTCCAACACATTGGCACAGGTGACCACTTCCTAAATATAACACTAGTAGCACAGACACTAAGAAAAACAATCAATAATTAGGACCTCCTGAAGCTAAGAAACTTCTGTAAAGCCAAGAACACAGTCAATAAGACAAAACAACAGCCTACAGAATGGGAAAAAGATTTTTACCAACTCTACAAGTGACAGAGGACCAATCTCTAAAATATATAGAGAACTCAAGAAACTAGAGCCAAACCCTTGAATAACCCAATCAAAAAATGGGGTTCAGAACTAAAAAGGGAATTCTAGCAGAAGAATTACAAATGGCTGAAAGGCACTTGAAAAAGTGCTCAACTTCTTTAGCCATCAGAGAAATATAACTCAAAACAATTTTGAGATACCACTTGACACCTGTCAGATTGGCTAAGATAAAAGACACAGATGAAAGCCTTTGCTGGAGAGGTTGAAGAGCAAGGGGAACACTCTTCCATTGTTGGTGGCAGTGTAAGCTTGTTCATCCACTCTGGAATGAGTATGGCAGTTTCTCAGAAAACTGGGAATCAATCTCCCCCAAGGATCCAGCAATACCACTACTGGACATATACCCTAAAGACACATATTCGCACTCCAAAGGCATTAGCTCAACAATGTTCATAGCAGCATTATTTGTAATAGCAAGAACCTGGAAACAACCTAGAGGCCCTTCAACTGAAGAATGGATTAACAGACTGGTACATCTACACAATGGAGTACTACTCAGCAGTAAGAAAAAATTATATCCTAAAATTTGCAGGCAAATGGATGGATTTGGAAAATATCACAAACCCAGAAAGATAAGCAGAGGATGTACTCACTCATTAGTAGACTTTAAACAAAAGCAAAGCATGTCCAAGCTGCACACCACAACCACTGAACAGCTTGGGATCTGAAATACCTTGGACTGGCACCTTGAAGCCCATTCCCTCCAGAGGAACACCTGACCCAGTCTTGATGCTGGGGTGAAAAAAGTGGATCTGCCTGGAGTGGATGCTGAACTAAGCCACCTTGGGACCTTGGGACCTCATGTCCTTGCTTGGGAGGAGATAAAGTGATGATGAGAAGAGAGAGTGACTGGGAGGGACGGGAGAAGGGAGTGTGAACAAGGGAATACATGGATAAATAATATTATTTTGTTCATAATTTTAAAAAAAAGTCTCCCAAAGACTGATCCAAGCATTATTGGGTCAGTGGAACCATAGGACTGTCTGCTCCCTGCCCAGGGAGGGGATGGGGAGTTGCGGAGAAGAAAAATGACCTGATGTGGTGGGAGGGGGAAGGGACCTTGAATAAGGATATACAGGGATGGAAAAAAAATTCAGAGGGAAAGCTGAACACAAAGTAAATATATGTGTAGCAATCTTATTTGCATTATCACCCTTGATAAGTCATGC
>PVIH01019071.1:0-36508 GCA_004025045.1 Sigmodon hispidus | reverse complement strand
TTTTTTTTTTTTTTTTTTTTTTTTTTTTTTTTTTTTTTTTTTTTTTTTTTTTTTTTTTTTTTTTTTTTTTTTTTTTTTTTTTTTTTTTTTTTTTTTTTTTTTTTTTTTTTTTTTTTTTTTTTTTTTTTTTTTTTTTTTTTTTTTTTTTTTTTTTTTTTTTTTTTTTTTTTTTTTTTTTTTTTTTTTTTTTGGTATCTTGGTTTAGTGACTCAGCACTTGTTTCTTTAGTTAGTTCCATGAATGATCTTAGTGGGTTCAGAGTTTAGTAATCTGTGTTAGGTGCTGGAATATCTGCATTATGTCATAATCTGTGATAGGATCCTGGAATATGTGCATTATGTAGTAATCTGTGTTAGGATGCTGGACTAGTTGCATTATACACATTGTCATATTGTTCTTTAACCACAGACCTTTCTGCAAGGTGGCCCGGGCCTCTTTTCTATTATCTTCCACTTTTTATTTTTATCTTATTTTTTAATTGTTTTAATTTTTATTATGAATAAAGTCACATTATCTATCCATGTATAACCTTATTCAAGGTCCCTTCCCCCTCCCAACCCCTCAAGTCACTCCCTCTTCTCCACATCTCCCCATTTCCTCCCCAGCATGGGCAGGAGGACCCAAGGTCCCAATATTTCTTAGTTTAGCCTCCACCCCTGGTAGATCCAGTTTCCTCCCCGCAACACCAAGACTGAATCAGGTGTTCCTCTGGAGGGAATGGGCTCCAAGGTGTTGGTAAAGGTGTTTCAGATCTCAAGCTGTTCAATGGTTGTGGTTTGCAGCTTGGACATGCTACGCTTTTTGCTTTTTTGTTTAGAGTCCACTAATGAGTGAATACATCCCTTGCTTATCTTTCTGGTTTTGAGATACTTTGCTCAGGATGATATTCTCTAAATCCATCCATTTGCCTGCAAATTTTAGGATAACTTTTTTTTTTTTTTACTGCTGAGTAGTACTCTATTGTGTAGAGGTACCACAGTTTGTTAATCCACTTTTCAGTTGAGGGGCATCTAAGCTGTTTCCAGGTTCTTGCTATTACAAATAATGCTGCTATGAACATAACTGAGCTAATACCTTTGGAGTGCAAATGTGCATCTTTAAGGTATATGACCAGTAGTGGAATTGCTGGAACCTTGGGGAGATAGATTTCCAGTTTTCTGAGAAACCGTCATACTGCATTCCAGAGTGGCTGATCAAGCTTACATTTCCACCAACATTGGAGGAGTGTTCCCCTTGTTCCACATCCTCTCCAGCATAGGCTGTCATCAGTGCCTTTTATCTTAGCCAATGTGACAGGTGTAAGGTGGTATTTCAAAGTTGTTTTGATTTTCATTTCTCTGATGGCTGAAGATGTTGAGCACTTTTTCAAGTAATCCTTCTGCTGAGAATTCTCTATATATTTTAGAGATCAGTCCTCTATCACTTGTAGGGTTGGTGAAAATCTTTAAACATTCTGTAGGCTGTCATTTTGGCCTTGGCTTTACAGACTTTTCTCAGCTTCAGTAGGTCCCACTTTATTGATTTTTCTTCTTAGTTTCTGTGCTACTGGTGTTATATTTAGGAAGTGGCTGCGTTTATGTAGAGAACTTTGATCCGTTTGGATTTGAGTTTTGTGCATGGTGACAGGCTTGGGTCTATTTGCATTTTTCTACACACTACCATCCAGAAATGTTAATATTAAAGATATTTTTTATATTTATTATATTTTCTCCATTGAATATTTTGGAGCTGCTTTGTCGAAGATCAGGTGTTTTGGGGTTAATGCTTGGATACTCAATTCGATTCCATTGATCTACAAGTCAGTTTGTGTGCCAGCACCAGGCTGATTTTATTACTGAAGCTCCATTTTGTTGGGATTTTGATGGGAAGTGAATTGAATCTGTAGATTGCTTTTGGTAGAATTGCCTCTTCAATTTCTTTCTTCAGTGTCAAATAGATCATTATCATTCATAACAGCAAAGTGTTGGAGGCACATTAAGCTTTAGTCCTGGGATGAATGATTAAGTATTCTATACTACATACATTGAGACATTACACGGAAAAAAATGAAGCTCAAATAAAAAGTGATATAAGCTAAACTTAAATAATCTCACTTATATAAAATATCACAGATGAAGGAATTTATACACACAGAAATTGTATTGAAGGTTAGAAATACCTCATCACACTAGATAAGTTTAATATAATACTGATCTATAAAAATAGACCTGTGTTTTCAGGAACTAGAACTGTAAAGTTGAATTGATCTCTTACTTTAAAATTGATTCTCTAGCACCTCATTAAACTTTCTCTAAAACTGGCCACATACTTGGTCATAAGGCAAATATCAATAGACACAAAAAATGAGAATTACCGCTTGTATCATATCAGACCATCATGGCCTAAAGTTAGAATTAAACAACAACAAAAATCACAGAAAGCTTATAAACTTATGGAAGCTAAACATCTCTACATTGAACCACCTCTGAGTCAGGGAAGAAGGTAAAGAAATCAAAGACTTTCTAGAATTTAATTAAAATGAATCTACAACACACTCAAACTTATGGGATACAATGAAAGCAGAGTTAAGAAAAAAATGTATAGCACTATATGCCTATATAAAAAAAAGAAAAAAAAAACACAAGAGAAAGCTCACAAAAGAGACCTAGCAACTCAGCTGAAGGCTTTAGGACTATTAGAAGCAAACTCACCCAGAAGGAGTAGATGACAGGAAATAATCAAACTTAGGGCTAAAATCAGTACAATAGAAACACAGAGAACAATGCAAAAAAAAAAATAATGAATCAAAAAGTTGGTTCTTTGAGAAAGTCAACAAGATAGACAAACCCTTACCCTAACTAACAAGACACATAGAGACTATTCAAATTAACAGAATCAGAAATGAAAAGAGGGACATAACAACAGACTCCCAGGAAATCCAGAGAATTATCAGGTCATACTTTAAAAATCTATACGCTACTAAAATGGAAAACTAAAAGAAATGCACAGCTTTCTGAACAAGCACGAATTAACAAAATTAAATCAAGAACACATTAAAGACCTAAACAGACCTATGACACCAAGGGAAATGGAAGCTGTCATTAAAAGTCTCCCAAATTTAAAAAAGCCCAGATCCAGATGGCTTTACTGCAGAATTCTACCAGACATTTGTAGAAGAACTAATACCAATTCTCAACAAACTGTTCTATACAATGAAAACTGAAGGAACACTGCCAAATACATTTTATGAGGCCACAATCACCCCGATAGCCAAGCCACTCAAAGATGCAACTAAGAAATAGAACTACAGACCAAGATCCCTCATGAACATTGTCACAAAAATACTCAACAAAATTCTGGCAATTGAAATGAAAAATAAAAATGTCATCCATCACGATCAAGTAGGCTTCATCCCAGAAATGCAGGGATGGTTCAACACATGAAAAACTGAAAATGTCATCCATCATACAAACAAACTAAAGAAAAAAACCTACATGATCATCTCCTTAGACACTGAAAAAGCCTTTGACAAAGTCTAACACTCTTTTATGATAAAAGTCCTGGAGAGATCAGGAATACAGGGAAAATTCCTAAGTGTAATAAAGGCAATTTACAAAAAGCCAACAGTGACAGCAAACATCAAATAAATGGAGAAAAACTCAAAGCAATCCAACTAAAATCAGGAACTAGACAAGACTGTCCTCTCTCCCCTTATCTATTCAATATAGTTCTTGAAGTTTTAGCCAAAGCTATAAGAGAACGAAAGGAAATTAAGGGGATACAAATTGGAAAAGAAGAAGTGAAACTATCTCTATTTGCACATGATATGATTGCATACATAAGTGACCCACAAAATTCTACCAGGGAACTTCTACAGCTGATATACACCTTCAGCAATGTAGCCGGATATAAGATTAACTCAAAGAAATTACTAGCCCACCTATACACTAAAGATAAAAGGGCTGAAAAAGAAATAATAGCTTTATAATAGCTTTATAAAAGAAATCATCCTTTATAATAGCTGTAAATAGCATTAAATATCTTTGTTTAACTATAACCAAAGAAGTATCAATTCCGTTTGACAAAAACTTTAAATCACTGAAGAAAAAAATTGAAGAGGATATCACAAAATGGAAAGACCTCCCATGCTCCTGGATAGGTAGGATAGGTAGGATAGATAGGTAACATAGTGAAAATGGCAATCTTCCCAAAAGCAATCTACAGATTCAGTACACTTCCCATCAAAATCCCAACACAATCTTTTACAGACATTGAAACAACAATACTAAATTTTATTTGGAATAACAGAAAAGCCGGATTACTGAAACAAGTATGCTCAACAAAAGAACCTCAGGGGGCATCACTATGCCCAACTTCAAGTTATACTATAGAGCTACAATAATAAAAACAGCTCTCGTACTTGCAAAAAAACAGACTTGTGGATCAATGGAATTGAACTGAAGACCCAGACATTAAACCACACAGCTATAAATACCTGATTTTTGACTAAGAGTTCAAAACATTAAATGGAAAAAAAGAAAGTATCTTCAACAAATTGTGTTGGCATACCTGGATGGCAGTATGTCTAAAAATGCAAAAAGATCCAAACCTATCACCTTATACAAAATTCAAATTCAAGTGGATCAAGGATCTCAACATAAACCCAGCCACACTGAACCTGATAGAAAAGAAAGTGGGACATACCCTCCAACAAATTTTCACAGGTGACCACTTCCTTAATATAGCACCAGTAGCACAGACACTAAGAACAACAATCAATAAGTGGGACCTTCTGAAACTGAGAAGCTTCTGTAAAGCCAAGGACACAGTCAACAGAACAAAACAACATTCTACAGAATGGGAAAAGATATTCACCAACCCTACAAATGGTAGAGGACTGATCTCTAAAATATATAGAGAACTCAAGAAACTAGAGCCCAATACCCTGAATAACCAAATCAAAAAATGAGGTTCAGAACTAAAGAAGGAATTCTCAGCAGAAGAATTACAAATAGCTGAAAGACACTTTGAGAAATCCTCAACATCTTTAGCCATTAGAGAAATACAAATCCGAACAACTTTCAGATATCACCTTACACCTCTCAGAATGGCTAATATCAAAACCACAAATGACAGCCTATGCTGAAGAGGATGGGAAGCAAGAGGGACACTCCTCCATTGTTGGTCGGAGTGTAAACTTGTTCAACTACTCTGGAATGCATTATGGAGGTTTTTCAGATAACTGGGAATCACTCTCCCCAAGGATCCAGCAATATTACTATTGGGCATGTACCCTAAAGACACACATTCACACTCCAAAAGCATTAGCTTAACTATGTTCATAGCAGCATTATTTGTAATAGCAAGAACCTGAAAACAAGCTAGATGCCCCTCTACTGAGGAATGGATTAACAAACTGTGGTACATCTACACAATGGAGTACTACTCAGCAGTAAGAAAAAATGATATGATAAAATTGGAAGGTGAAAGGATGGATATGGAGAATATCCTCCTGAGCAAGGTCTCACAACCCTGAAATATAAGCAGGGGATGTATTCACTCATTAGTGGACTTTAAGCAAAACCATTCTTTTTCATTGAAATATGATGAGTGAATAAAGTGATTTAAAACATGCACACACACATACACGCAAGCACACACACACACACACACACACACACACACACACACACACAACAAAACAAACTTCTGGTTTGACTGTAGAAAGGTTTCTTGACGGAAATTTGTGGTGGCCATAGTGCATCTGTATACATTAGCTGTGACCCATTGTTCCTTCTTCATCTGTAGCTGAGCCTAACCTGGCTTGAGGAGCTTTAGATTTTATTTTTTATGTTTCATGTATTTTAGAGAAAAGAAAATTTTTATTACTGTATGGGTTTTTTGTCTATTCTGAATGTTTTTCTCTTTTATATCAAGTTGAATATTAATTTTTCAAAGAAACAATAAAAAAACTGATTCTCCTACGTATTTTGTCATGTGTAATAAAATAGTGATACCAATTTTAGTTTCTCCTAGAATAAGGTTACTCACTCCTTCTCCAACTTATTTAGCTAAATTTTCTTGTAGTTTATGGGATTTTATTTTTGCTTTAGAGTATAATATTTCTAAAAGTATGCTTGTGTTTGTTTAGTTAAGTGTTTCTCCTTCACAGTGCTTTGAGTTTATTTAGTTCACAGTTTGTTTGCTGCTATTAATTTTGGAAGGTTATTAGTCATGCTTACATAAAATATTTCTTTTTCTCAATATACTCTTCCTCTCTTTAACTCCACTTACATTGCTAAAAGTGTTTTGATGTCCTGTAGTTTCTGAAAAAAATGTAGTTTATTTTAATTTTATTCTTTAAAAAATCCTATAAAACTTGTCATATAATATATAAATAAGTTAAGTGCTACAAACTTGCTTTCAGGCCTTATTGGGAAGATAAGTACATTTTAAAGATTTATGTTAGACATTTGAAGATATCACTTCTTCAATTCTTAAATGCACTTCATTTAAATCTTCTTAGTCTTTCCCTGTCTTGTCCAAATATACATATTTATCGTACCTGCCATCCTCATGATGTCCCCTATATCTTATAACCTTCTTACCTCTCCTTCAATTATTCTAATCTTTTGAAGTTAATAACTCTTCCAAATATATTTTTGTTAGAATTTTTCTTCTTATAAAGCTTGTGTGTATCTGCCTAACATTCTGTTCAGAAAAACAAAATGTCTTGGTACAAGTCATCTCTCATTAGCTGTAGCCAACAATATTTTTAGTGTAGAAAAAATATTAGTTTGTCAATTTATGTAAACATTTTCTCCCTCAGTTTGTAGTAATTTAAGGATATAATCCTGGCTTCTTGTAAGCAATGAGAAATAAAATATCCTTCCAAGCAGGAAGTTAACATGGATATGTTGAACACGTCTAAAGTACAACTACATTAAGTTAAGTATACTAAGTATTTTGAACTTACAAAATGTTAAATAGAATTACTTTATTTAGATAGATAAACCTAGCATAAGTTAAGGGTAATACACACAGGGAGGCTAGTCAATGTTGTTATCATTGAATTGAAGGTGAGAGAAGAGTTGTACTAGGACCAGACAATAACAGCAAATGAAATAGTATCCACCAGAATGATAGACATGGATTTCACCTAAAGCTCCAATAAATGAAGCAATAAAAAGAGATTTAAATGAAAAACACAGTTATTGAAAGAGACTAAGATATAAAAATCCACAATGAGTCAGAGGAAATGAACCAGAAATAAATGTTACAGAGATGGTAACATCCAATACAGAGAGAAATAGTTATGTGTAAAAATCAGAATTCATTACATGATAATCAATTAAAATTAAGTCAAAAAGGCAAATTCAGATGCTGTGAAAACTCTTGTGATATATTTTATATTTATTCAGACAGTGTTCAGTTATTATTTTTAAAAATTATTCATGCATGCACATTATACTTCTGTTTTTTTTTCAATGTGAGTACAGGAGCACAGATCACCAGAAGCATATCTCATATCTAGAAATGGCTAGTAGATTTCACGCATTCTTAGCACCTGGTCCCAGGACCACATGGACAAAGACAGAATTATGCTAAGATCAGAGGGAAGTATCACTCATTTTTCAAAATTTAATGCTTCAAAACTAAGCATTATGCTTGCCTGTTGAAAAGATTTATATTTTTCTGAGTATGTTTGTATGCATATAAACATAAGTATCATCTTAAGGTTGCACTATATGCATACTTTCTCAGTTGTTAATTGAGAATTTTATGTCATATTCTTCATTCATCATGGCTTGTTAATAGTTCCTTATTTTATTCACAATAATGAGATTAAAGCTATGAATGATAAATAATAATCTGAATGTCTCTTAAACTGTTTCTTTAGTTTTCTTTTTTTATTTTATACATAAAGCTTATAAAGAGGCTTCATAGAATAAAGAAATGACATTTTATATATTAATACATGCTAAAGTAAAAATGTCAAGGGATGTTTGAAGCTTAGTGGGAGGAAAAGAGGATTCACCAAGTACTTATGCCATTTTTACTTATAAAATGTTATTTGTTTAGAGAGGACACAGAAATTACTCAAAGTTCTCTTAGTTTGTCTCTAATGCTGTTATAAATACCATGATCATAAACCCCTTGCTGAGAAAGAGTAGTATTTGGGTTACATGTTTCAATCACAGTCCACTAGTGAAAAATACTAAGGCAAGAACTCAAGGCAGAAATCTTGATGTTGAAATTGAGAGATAGTGAAGAGACACTGTTTATTGGTTGATCTCGATGGGCATTCTTATACAACACAGGGCTACCTGTCCAGGGATGATGCTAATCACATGGGACTTTGCCATGACTAACCATTTATAAATCAAGAAAACAACCCATGATTGCCTATAAATCAATCTGTTTGAGACATTTTGTCAGTTGATGTTCTCTGTTACCAGGTCACACTTGATTGTGTCAAGCTGACAACAGCATCAACAAACATAACTAGTACAATTAATTGCCTGTAAACTTGGCATATAAATTCATAATCATTAAACTGTAGAGGTGGATATTCATTCTGCCAATAAATTTGAAGTACCAGTCTTTAGTGTAACAATCCTCATATTTTAGCAAATAACATTTAATATACAAGATTAGATTCTTCAGGATAGAAGAGTTAGTGAAGTAATCTGTTTAATTTGCTACTTTCCTATGGTCTGGACATTCAGTATGTGCTTCTTGATTGATGTTCTTTTCCATTGCAGTTCTATTTTTGTTTATGTTATTACCCCTTCTTTCTCATGAACAATACTTGATAACTGTTCTTATTGTGTATAGTTTTGTATTAGATTTAGAATCTTCTTATTTAGACAAAAACAAGAATGAATAATAGCTATTTGTTCAAGCAGTAGCTTTAGAGTATCTGCCTTTTGGGCATGGCCTCTTCCCTGGTTACATGACTGCTGAATGCTGTGGAAGATAGACATGTTCCCTCTCTTACTCTCTTTCTCTTTCTCCCTCTCCTTTCTTTCTCTCTACCCCCATCTTTCTTGTCTGAAACTGGATGTGTGTTTTCATTCTCTCCTGGGCAGACTGGAGGACAATGGTGGTTCTTTACTTGGTTCTGTATCCATGAGTCTACTTTTCTTCCTTTTTATATTTTAATAAATCTTTAATACCACTTTAACAGACTCTCATAACCATTTTTATGTTAATATCACATAAATATATATACAACAGTATCAATCCCTTGCTTTTAAAATTTTAACACTTTAAAAGTCCAAATTCTGTTTAAATCATCTGAGACCTATTTAAATGTTCAAAGTTTCTCAGTTGTGGCTTCTAGTAAAATCAAAATTAAGTTTTATATTTTTATGTTTCATTCCAAGAGAAAGTAACCAGGGCCTAGTCCAATCAAATCAAGGAAAACCATACACCAACAGTATAAATAATCTAATGTTTGACATCTGGAATTCATGATATTCTGGAATCCAAAAAGAATAAGCAGCCCCATTTCTCTGATTTTGTAATTCACAGAGCAAGCAGGTTGTCTGGTCCTTTCATACTTCCTGTTGCTCTTGGTAATCAACAAACCAACCTCATATCTCTAATATGCTAGTCTTTTTTTGTTTTTAAACTGAGGATGCACTCTTACCTATGGCCTCTTCTAGCTTTTCATATCTACCTATTGAAATCTTAGCTGTTCTCAATGATCCCTTCAATACTGCAGTTTCCATGTTTCAAAACTATTACCATGAGAGAGACTTTTTCATATTACTAAATTTAAGTACCAGGTTTGGATGCAGTCTTGGCTCTCTTGGACCCCAGCTCTGTATTCAAGCTCTGAGGAAATACTTCTCAAAAGACTGAAACTTATCAATACTGGTCTCTTCCTCATTATAGCTGGATTTTCTTCCCCAGATAACTTAGAACAGCAAATGTTTCAATTTAATGGTTCTGTTCTCTTATTAATCAGACATGGTTATTTTAGTTCCAAATGACCAGACCACGTACTTTTTAATTAAAAATATCTCATAAATGGCCCTGATAAATCTTGGATGTCCTATGATACCTCAAAAGCCAGGCATTCATCATATATAATTTTCTTAGGATTCTTAACTGGCAACACAGTACAATCTCTAGGAAACATTTATTCAAGTCACAAATTCAAATGCTTTGGAAATCTTCCTGAAATGGTCTGTCAAAACAATGATCCTGGTACCACTTTCTGTTTTAGTTAGCTTTGTAAAACATAAATAAACACTACAACCATAAGCAACATGGTGAAGAAAACATTTACATGTCTCAAACATGATCATTTTTTTCTTCAAAAACAAGACAGGAACCTAGAAGCAGGAACTAACATAGAGAACATAGAGCAAGGCTGCTTACCAGCTTCCTCACATGGCATACATAGTAATATTTCTTGTACAGTCTGGGACCAATTATCCAGGGGTAACACTTCCCTCAATAGCTTGATCCTTTTACTATGATCATTAAAAAGAAAATACATTACAATCTTGCCTACAGGAAAATGTGATGGAGATATTTTTCAACTGAGATTTCTTCTTTTCTCATGGGTCTAATTTGTATCAAGTTGACAATAAAACTAACCAACAAAATATCTTTATGATGAGTACTTTTACAAATTTGAGTACAATAACCATCAAAGATGAATTATTGCATGTCCATATAACTACAAGCTAAAATTAACCACATGTTTAAAACTTCATGGTTCATTAGGTTCACATGTTTAGTCACAACAGTGTTCCTAATCTTGATAAATTTCTATGCTTAATAACTTCATACCAGTCTAACAAACAAAATATTTGCTATAAAGAGAATGGCTTATGAGATACTAGCTAGAAGCAAGACAGAACATTCTGTTATCTGAAGCATGTTGTAGAGGTTGCCCATCTTGTGGTAGCCAGGAAGTAAAGATAAAGTTAGCATTGCTCTGGAGACAAGAATGTTTGAAAATGGTATTACCCTTACCAACAGTTTTGCTATGAATGAACACCACGACCACAGCAACTATTATAAAGTAAAACATTTAATTTGGGTAGCTAATAGTTTCAGAGGTTTAGTCCATTATTATCATGATAAGACTTGGCTATGTGTAGGCAGACATGGTCCTGATAGCTCTATATCTGGGAGGCAAAAAGTAATGGACTATGACACTTGACAGTATCTTGAGCAAAAGAGATGTCAAAGCCTACCCCTACTGTGGCACACTTCCTTCAGCAAAGCCATATGTACTCCAACAAAGCCATACCTCCTAATAGTATTACTCCCTATGAGCTTATGAATGCCAATTACATTCAAAGTCCCAATAACCTAATTTTTCTATGTCTCTCACCCTTGTGATAACATGTCAACTATGATGTAATGCTCACATCTCAGAAGTACCATAAGTTGAAGAATAGTTCTTCCAGATATAAGATATATAAGTATTTCTAAACAGCATTTAGGTATTCTTTGTGTGTCAAGTTTTGATTCTTTCAGTCTAGTGCTAGAAAAGTCTTACAGTTTTGCTTAATGAAAATGCTGTAGTATATATTTAAATAAGAAACTGCTCTATTTAGCATATATATACATACATATACATATATATATATATATATATATATATATATATGCCTGTTTGATGTTTCCCAATGTGCTCTACAAAGGCATTTTAAATACAAAAGAAATCTAAAAGTTCACTTTCAGCATTTTTACTTTCTTCATTTTGTGGTTGATTATGATCTACAAAATTTCCCTGAAACGAGTCAGGTTCCTTCCAAATACATTGGCATCCTCAATAATCCATATATGCTACTGAGGAGAACTTGTTCATATTCCTGTCTACTGCCAATGTACTTTGTCATAAAAATGAATCACAGATTTTCTTTGGCCAGTAATATTATACTCAATATAAATATAATACTGCAAGTTTCACTATTCAGCTAAGAACCTGATCATCACATCTTCTCTCTCAAGAAACATATATAAATAAATTAGGGGAAGAATGAGTATTTAAATATTAATTGAATATACAGCTATCAAAAGTGATATTTAATAAAATCTTGGACCAATATTTCACTTTTATTCAACTAGTTAGTTTTCATTCTAAGGTTAATCATAATAAAAGCAATCCACCTCCAACAAAAGAACAAGCTCATTTTTCTTTTTCCTTAGTAATGGAGGCTCCAAATTGACACAGATGGCAATAATGAGGAGGCAAGTTATAAAAGTTGCCAACTGCGTCATCCTGACCTCTTTCAGCACACCTCATCTGAAACGATAACTATAATTCCTGTCTTACATTACACTCTACAGCAGTACCACACATCTTTAAAAAGTATTAAGGAAACTGCTCAGAGAGAATTATTGGAAAATGAAAGAGGGTAACTATTCTGGTCAAACAAATAATAAGTTTTCATACTTCCCAGCAGTTACCTAAAATCCCAGATGAAGTCAAATTAAAGAAGAAAAATTTCTGATGTTCATCTGAAATAGGCTAGAGGAGAGATTTTTGCAAGTAAATGCAACCTTTTCAATGTTAGGTCTTAATACATCTAAATATATTATATAAGTTATGAAGTATGTCAGTATCAGGTGTTCATTTTTTGTTTTCACAGAAATATTTATGTAAATCTCTGTAAATTTATATTACAGAAAATGTCAAGAAAAAGAAAGCTACCATCAATTTGAAAAGCTTTGATTAAAGTTTACTGTCAATAAACTTTTAAGGGCCTATAGACTAGTATCAGTGGGAAGCTATTACCACTCTTTCATATGAACAACAAACGATAGTAATAGCCATGATAGACCTAAGATGTCATTAAAACCATAAAATATTATTTCCTTCAGGATATCAACTACTAACATAAAATCCTGTGGAACTAGATAAGCAGCAGTTTCCTTAACTTTCACATTACCTTATGTTTTTTTTCAGTCCATTCACTGAAATCAATGAAATGAAGCCAATCATGAAATAACCTCAGATAAAGAAGTTCAATAAGTAAGCTTCTCATAATACACATGAGAGCATTAAAAGACTACAATTATGCTTATAAAAGAAAGCTAAGAAAATATCATCATTATTTTCAATAAAATTTTACTACAAAAATGTGTGTAGGATGTATGTGGGTGATTATTGCATATATATTTAGGGCTGACTACATACAACTGATAATCTTGTAGAAGACTGACATTCCTAGCAATCAATGTCTTATAATTCTTTATCTGGAGGTTGAGTCGTGTGAGCTATATCTATGTTGGCATGTCAGCTTGTCTTGTCACTCTGATAATATTTTTAGAAAACCCTCTTGTTGGGGTTTCATGAGTGAAAGAACTGGGGTAGAATACTGAGAAGTGAGGATGTAAGTGAGTGATAGTATAAGGCATTGGTGGGAAACAGTAACAAGGGTTAACAAAGACTTAGAGTGTATAGTCTTAAAAACTTTCCATGTTTATAAAAAATACATTTTTCTAAAACAGGTATCTGAACTACAATATTAACATTAGCAAAAAATGCTACTTTCAGAAGACATAGGCTACTAAATTACAATTCTGCTGCCAGTCATAGGTTGCCTACTTAGGAGTTATTGGGCAGAGAGAAACCAGAGGCCAGAGGCACCCCCCAAAAAATTGGTTATTGCCTTAACTCTTGGTGACCCACTGTAACTGTTAAGACCCTATTGCTGAAGACACCAGCTATCTGGTTGCATTACATTAAAACATGAACCTTGTAATGACTAGGAAATTCTTGCTGGTGGCTAGCATTCATAGTGCTTCCCAGGTTTCAGAGAAACATTAATGGTCTTTTAAAGTACTGAAGCGTAGCTGCTAAAAAACCCAACTTCCAAGCAAGATGTCCAGTTGTGCAATTTTGTTAAGGTTGTTTATGGTGGTAATCAAACATTCTCTTGATTGGATTTGAAACCTGCTCCATGGGAGGGAGAGATTCCATACCTGCCACTGTAAATATAACCAAACTCAAGGCTAGAAAAATCATAGGCCCTAGGGAAGAACCAATTAATATTACTTACCTAAGTGGTCTTGTTGTCAAACTGCCTGCCTGTAAATGCTTAAGTTTATGCCAATAGATTTGTGCTGCTTGCAACCTAGATCAAAAGGTTATAGAGACAAATTGCTGTTCAAAGTGCTAAAAATAACCAATCTGTTCAAAGTGCTAAAAATAACTAATTATGGGTGCATAATCATAGATAGGACATCTATATAAATATCTATCTATAAGGCTTAGAGAACATTTAGGAGAAAGGTTAGAAAGAGCATAAGAACTGAGATGAACTGTACTGTGAAAGGCTGGCCTCTATATATGATACCATTGTTACATTCACAGATAAACTGTGCTACAAAATACTGGATAAGGTAAAGTAAAAATTTCAGTGTGGATTTGCATTTCTCTGATGGCTAAAGATGGCCAGACATTTGTAATTCTTCTGCTGAGAATTCTCTTTTTAGTTCTGAACCCCATTTTTTGATTGTGTTATTCAAGGTTTTGGGCTCTAGTTTTTTGAGTTCTCTATATATTTTAGAGATCAGTCCTCTGTCACTTGCAATGATAACAAATTTAATGAAATTTACAAATGAGGTAGTTTAGAAATTTACTTTAAAAAGTTTTAGAAAGTACATATGTTAGTTAGTTTTCTATTTTTATCCTGTAAAAAATAAGTTACATAAGGAATATGCCCAGCCAGTTAAGAATCTGGCAGCCAGGCAAATAAGAGTCAAATTCACCGCAACAATTCTTCATTCAATTCCCATGACAAGAGATACAGTAAATAGAAAGTATCAGCCTTTTCATACCCTTTGTTTCTGCCCACAGCGTATCTTCAGGAGATGGATTACCTTAGCTAGTGCAGATGCAGCATGACTTGCTTCAAAGTATCTGTGAACCAATATCTTTTGTACTTAGCATATCATGATAAACTGGAGATAAGAAGAGACAGAAGAGTGGAGGACGAGCAGGCCCTGAAGCAAAATTTCAAGCAAGTAAACCTTTGTCCATAAGGGTGTGTGTGTGTGTGTGTGTGTGTGTGTGTGTGTGTGTGTACATGTGCAAGCGTACATACTCACATATATTTCTATTATATATATGAGTATATACATATTTGTGTATATACATATATTTCAACATGTATATAGATATACACAGGCCAGTGGGAATATCCAAACCAGATTTGTGTTATTAAAATCTGAAAATATGCTTTCAGAAATAAAACTGTGGGATACTCCTCAGCTAGCATTTTCCTTGACCAATTACTGGTTGCTGAGCCAGCTGTCTAAAGGGCTGCAGTCTTTCACTTCTAGGAAACAGCATCAGGTCAACAAGTTACTTGTTTGCGCTCTGTTTGTTTTCTGAGATCTGGGAGTCCTTTGATCTGGAGTAAGCTCAAACTAATTTGGAATGAAATGGAAACAGCTCTCTGCTTCCTAGTCTCTAATCAGTAGTGTCTCTGTTGTAATTAGAAGCAAAAAGAGAGGCCAGTGTCCCCTAGAGTCAGAGGACATGCAGTCCTGCCATGGGAGGTGCAGCTGGAGACTCGGATGGAAAGCAAGGCTATGAGAAGAACACTTGGCTTCTTTCTCTAGGAAAACAGAGGAAGGTTTCTCTCCACTCTAAACTACAGCACAGCCTTTCCTTTTGAGTTCCTGTCACTTTACTCTGAACACTGAGAATTCTTCACCACTGCCTCTATTTCCCATTGGTATTGTAAGCTGCTGACACTTTTTCCAGAGGAGAACTCTCATTATAACTCTTGACTTAACTTGCTGAGTTAAGCATACAAATTTGCCAAAATACTATATGAAATCTGGTGTCATATGTAAAAATTGTTAATGATTTCTTTTTATTTGAAAAAGCTTCTGCACCATTTTATTTGTTTTCCCATTCTACAAATGCTGGAGATTAGAAATAACAACTATTATTTTCAAATAGAAAGCATATTACTGGAACCACTTATCCCCTGAAAAGCATTTATATAGAGAGTTAATAGTTTCAAAGTGATAAACATTTTAACTTTTGTGCTCTTCTACATTTCCTTAGGAAAAAGTAAGATCTAACTAACTTGAATTACTAACTTTTGATAAACAATAGGGAAATATGTTTTGTGATACTGACTAGATATAGGGAGTAGTTAAATGTTTCACTCATTTTTAATTCCTCTGAGCATTTATCTTTTAAATATATATATATATTAAACTATATATGGGTGCTTTGAGTATATGTCCTTTTCTAATAATGTTTAGCTGTTTTTTTTTCTTTTTCCTAAGATTCTAAGATTTTTTCCCATGTGTAATAATTATATTTTGCTAAACAGAAACCATGACTGAAAGCGTTCATGTTCTAAAATTAACAAGGATCAGAGGGAAGGTGAGGCAAATATTCAGCACATCCATTTGTTATGCACTGTGGAAACCAAGAAGACAGATACTCCATGACATTTCTGTTCTATTTTGGTCTTTGTATATTTTGTTAAGCTACAATCTCTCCTGTTTTAGAGACTGTTCAGGCACATGTCTACATTTAGAACTAGTGTGGCTCTAGTGGTCAAGAAATCATTCATCTGTGTCCTAATAACCTTTTCCCCTAACCTTCTGTACAAACAGTTTTTGGAGCTTAATTTTTTTTGTTTGTACTATAAAAACACTGAAATGACTTTTAAATATTAGCATTGTAAGCTATATCTGCTGAGGATGTAGTAAGCAAGTGGTAGAGTATCTTACTCCATCCTTTCCATGTTATTTAGAGCAGGAATTGTGGCATATCAATCCTTGCATCTACTTACCCTTCATGACATCATATCCTGCCATTTGGAGAATGGAAACACAATGAAACTCATGAGAAAATATTATATTCATTAGCTAAATTTCCAACTTGGCTGAGGACAGGAAATGCATATTTTAAAAATCAGCATGATAACTGTTAATAACTAATAAACAAGTAGATTTGGTGAACACTGAAAAGTGGTGATTGTAGACGGGATTACAAACTACTATTACTTATATTTCTTCTTACCATTTGTGTCACTGACACTAATGTACATGTCTATCTATCTGAGAGCTTGACATTGTGTTTTTTTCCAAACATATTCTTTACCTCCCATTTTTAAAGTCAAATTGAGCTTGGATTAGAATTATTTTTTAAAAAATTATTATGAGATCACCACTGATCAAGAAAAGAGCTTAGTATAAAATTTTACATATCCTTTCTATATAACCCGACACAAAACAAATAAATAAAAAAGGCAGAGATGTTCTTTATTTCAGTGGATTAATTCTCTCAGTTATGCAAGTGTGATAATGTCTGTCAAAGGGAAGAGAGCACAGGGGGAAAATCATTATTTTTATTTTTATGAAATCAGATTTAATCGTTTGTCTGAGGACCATAGGTAAGAACTCATCTATTGTCTACTTCCTTGGAGTTCACCATAAATTACCATATAAGAGACTGTTTCTGTAGCAAAAAAGACAATATTGCACTTTGCGTACTAAAATAATATTTGAATCTGCTAGAAATATTGAGATTTTTCTCACCCATCTTTGTAGCATCACAAGAAAATGGATGACAAAGATGTTTGCACCACTTTCAGCTCCATGACTACAAGAGACATGCTCTAGGGTGAGGTAGAAAAGTTGTAGGAATGCTTCTAATGAAGTAAGATACATAGACTTTGTATATTACAGGACAAGATGGCAGCCGAAAAGCATAGATTTGGAGCAAAAACCTTTTAATTGTTCATATTTAGCTTGGGCCTTATTGAGGAAGTGAAAAATCCTGTTATAATTATTTACAGAGGAGATAGTGTTTGGCATTAACAAAAGAAGCATAATTTCTCATAAGTAGTAGCTAGTAAAAAAAAAAAACAAACAAACCTCAAATAGTTGGGTCAGAAACCATTTATATTGCTTAGTAGGGAATAAAACTTAAGAACTGGACCTAAGTAAGCAGAGTAAAAATAACCAAAAAGGCCAGAAACTTGTCATGTATTACCTTCACAGAACACTGCCTTTTCTTTGAATAATCTCAAACAAATTCTTTCAAAATAGTTTATATTGTAACCAAATCATTTTCACCCTGAAAATCCATGTGCAAAATATTTAAATTGGACATTGATTTGGTAGCATGTGAAATTCACGGAAATTATCAACTGAAATGTGTCAGAGATCTAAGTATAAGACATCTAACTGCAAAATTTGTAGAAGAAACCATAGGACAGGACTGTTAGAAGCCAGGAATCAGTAGATTTGGGAAGGACTTTTTGATATATCACCAGATATGCAAGCAATGAAAGAAAAGATTGAGGGGGAATACTCTATGAGAAGATTAAATTCCATGAGGACATTCTGAGAATAGTAGAGAGGCAACCTATACAACACAAGGACACTGTGAATAACAGAGGTGATGAGAGGTCAATGTCCAAGCTCAATGACAACACAAGGACACTGTAAGTAATAGAGGTGATAAGAAGTAAATGTCCAAGCTCAATGACAACACAAGGATACTGTGAATAATAAAGGTGATAAGAGGTCAATGTCCAAGCTCAATGACAACACAAGGATACTGTGAATAACAGAGGTGATAAGAGGTCAATGTCCAAGCTCAATGACAACTCCTTAAACTCAAGAACAAAAACTCCTAAAGATTGTGAAAAAATGGGCAAAGTACTTGAAGACATATTTCTAAAGATAATATACAATCTGTAGTATCTTTATTGAAGCTTTAGAGTTAGAAATTTTATTATAATTGATTATGCGATTCATAATTTTATATACTTGGCTCCTTAAATCTTGGATTATTCTAAATCTCTGTTCCTAGTACATTTCTTTCCTCTGGCATCTACTTTGATATACCTTCAGCCCCCTCAGTTTTCATTTTCATATCTATGACAAGTAGATGATGAAGAATGCAATTAGATAATCATCAAATCAAAGGGTATTTGTCTAGAAAACAAAATCTGCCCATAAATATCTATACTGTATTATAAATGCATATGACAATCTAAGACTTTTTAATTATATATTTGTATGTGTATGCATTTGTGCCACTGTGTGTATGTGAAGGCCAAGCATTTCAGAGGTGATGTCTTTCCTTCCACCATGTGGATCCTCAGGAATAATGTCAGGTTGTTAAATTTGGTGCAAAGACCTTTAGTTTCTGAGCCATTTCACTGACATCAACAACCTAAAACAATTTTATAACTTAATAGTTCCCAAGATAGAGGCATTTCTACAGATTACCTAGCAGTTAGATTTAAGAAACAATAAAAAAAATGTATGTGAAACATCAGGATTGATTCATTCTTTATCCTTTAACAAGATCCATTCTAAAAAGAATAGAGAAGCTACCTACCTCCCCACCTTCTTCTTGCAAATGCATTCTTCACTTCAGTTCAGGCATGATGTTTTTCTGGAAAAAATGAAACACTATTGCTTGTACAGTTCTCTAAACCCAAACTACACTCTTAAAAAAAATAATGCTGAGCTGAAGACTTTGCCTTAATTTGTTTTGGTTTTGGTATTAAATGGAACAGAATACAAGATATTCTCAAAGTAACAGTGCTTGTGCAAACTTGTACTGAAAGGAGAAATAGTTCTTCTAGTTTTTATTAAACCATTTTATTGTATCGGGAGATGCATGAGAGCTATGCAGTACTGGTGGCTGATCCAGTTCTCTGAGCACAGAACAGAATGATGAGTTCACAGAGACATAGCAAAGATACTCCTTCCTCTGTGCTCTATGCCTTCACCCTGCTCTCTGGCACCATATATGGTTTGTGCTTTCTACTGAATCATTTACTGGTTCATTGCAATATTTCTTTTTTATTTTTCCACTAAGCACTCTGCTCCCACATGTTTAGCTCTGGAGTATATTAGCAGGAGAAAAAAAAAAGGAGAAATTTAAAATGTTCAATGCAAAAGCAAAAAGATGAAAGCTATGTTTCCAAGTAAGATTTTCTAATAGGTCACACTGGAAACTTTAAACACAGAAAAATCCTGTCTGTCCAATCATTACAATAGACACAGAAACTTCCAGAGCATATATGAATTGTTTTTATTTAATGTATGGAAGGACTCCTGGTGACAAGTGGCTCCCCACAATTTTCTTACTAACTTCAATGTTTGTCACTCCCTGAGTGACCATATTTTTACCTCCTACAGCTTCTTCCCCACTTAGCTTCTAATTCTTCTCTCTTGAGTGAGCCAGTTGAATGCGATGCTCATAAATTATAACAGTGTACTCTTCATCTATACTCATATTGCTTCCTTGATTCACCTTTGCTTTCTTCCCTCCTGGTAGTGTTGGTAAGACTCTATTGGCATGAGTTTGGGTGGCCAAAAAGTATGTTTTGTGCTTCCAGGATAGGCACAATTCCTGGAGTTGGCACAAGAACAAAGCAAGACTGCCCTTGGCCTTCTGAGTCACATGACCCCGGGTCTTACTTTTTCTTTGGAAGATAATTTGAATGGTATTCTGTTCCTTCATTAGTCTGAGTGACCTGATAATAAACTATGTCAATATTATTCTGATTCTTTTCCCCCTATTAACAATCTCTTTTTTCATCCACAGTGTCAAGCTTATGTCATTATCTTTGCCATTTGGGTTCTCTTCCTTTCAGTGACAAAAATCTGGTACATCATGAAAGCCAATGTACCCATCGGCCTCCTCTTTGTTCTGAATGCTGTTTCCCTGCTAATGAAGGCTGAATTGGGATGGCTTAGATGGCATTACACTATCTAATTTCCTTTCATAGGTATGTAATCAAGTGAATTCTCAGTGCTTTTAGGTAGATAATCAGAAATGCAGATGAGGATAAAGCTACAAGGTTTCTTTGTAGTTTAGGAGGCTGTACAAGAATTTGCTCTGCAGACCAGCATGGCTGTACACTCACAGAGATTTGCCTGTTTCTGCCTCCCGAGTACCAGAATTAAAAAACTGTCCCACCACTGCCTGTCCAGTCACAGATTTCTTAAGTTACCTATAAAGTTTTTCATAGTGTTGAGACTTTTGCGATTTTCTCCATCTGATTTTTCGTGTTTATTATTGTCATTCTTATTCAGCTCATGCTTAGGCAGTCACATTGTTGAGATTTTATGGGTATAGTTTCTGATACTACTTGGAGGAGTGTCATAGCAAACTCCCTGGACTTTTGGCTCTTGCGATCTTTCTGCCCTCTCTTCAGCAATGTTCCCTGATCCTTAGGTATGGAAGTGTTTTATAGATGTGTCATTGAGACTAGGCTCTCGGATACTCCATTTTGATTCATTGCAATACCCACTTCTCTTAAAGAACTTTTTGTTTGGCAAAACCTTCTTCTTCTAATAGGTTCCTTTGCTTCTGCTCTTCACACTGGATATAGTGACTTTCAGTGCTCTTAGCACAGTTTCTTTAGTTTTATTGTACATAGTCCTTATCTTTATTTAATATTTTTGCCAATAAACTTTCTTACAATGGCCTTATATTGAGAGTGGCATTTGTTTCTTCTTCTAACATATTGAGTTCATTAAGGACAAAGGTGTCATCTTCAGCTTACTATCAGTCACCTCCTGCATGGTAACATTGACCATTCCCTTGGTAAATGGAACAATAATGATGTATTGACTATTGTACCATATGCTGTATTCATAAATTTTATAGGGATACCTCTAGGTGTCTTAGAAAAGGCTTAGACTTTGTACTCAGATATTATATAGTTGTTACAGTTTCATCTTACTCTTCCCTCTGTTCCCAAGATTCCTCTTTCTATTTATTCTCTCTGCATGCCAACCTTGCCAATTTATCTCTCCTGCCTGGCTATTTATTATTCAGCTCATTAGTTTATAGGCAGACAAAGAAACAAAGCTATACAGAGTTAAACAATTGCAACATAAAAGTGTGAAACACATCATTGCATCATTAAACAAATATTCCATAGCCTGAGTGAAGTAATGAATCTTAAACTAATATTCCACAAGAACTGCTCACATTAATGATAGAAAAGGAAGGTATCTTCCAATCATTTATCATCATCAATATAACCATTCACCCCACTTAGCCAAGGATAGTCCTAGTGTCCCAAGAAACTAGTACAACCTCTTCTCTAAATTTTATAACTACTATATAATAAAGTAAGATCTTTCCCTTCTGGGAATGGAGATTTACTTAAATAAACTTCAGGAAAATTTCATGTAATTTTGAGACCCCCCCAAAGACTAAATATTGCCAATAGGAAGTATTATGAAGCAGCAAATGTATGGGTATGTGTGTGCTACACACATACTAATACATACTGATATATACTCTAGTTAGCATCTGAAGAAGTTCACTATACATAGTTTGGGATAGATTGGAATATTACTAATATGTGTACTCTGTAATCCAAAGAAAATTAGAATCTTATGTGTTTTAAAGATTTTAAAATGAGCACAATGAATTAAGAACAGTTCCTGGGGAATCAAAGGACAATGAACTAGGCCCTCCAATGATAGGCAACTATGGATTAGCATGGGCAGTATGTAGAGCCTCAAGGGATGGGATCAGACTGTGTTCCTGTAAATGGGCTGGCACCTTGGAGCTCACTCTCTGCAGAAGAACTCATAAACCAGCCATGATATTGGGATGAGAAAATCAGACCTGCCTGGAGTGGATGCACCATGCTGAGCTGACCTACCATGGGACATCTTGCCCTTTTGCTGGAGGGAATGGAGGGTGGTGGAGGCTAAAGGCAGACTGGGAAGGATTGGAAATAGGGAAGGATAGGTGAGCAGGGGGATACATGGAAAAAAGGACTCTTTTTTGGCTTTTATTCATTTTTTATATTTTAATTTATTATTTGGCGATTTTACACTATGCTCCTCATCAAACTCAGTTATCAGTCCTCTCAGTTTCATGCCCAATCTTATGATCTCCCCATTTACAAAAACACTCATTCTTGTTGCTGATTTACTTACTGGAGCATAATTAAACTCCCTGTGGCCAGACCCTTAAAGAAAACCAGTTCTTCCTAACCCACACTCCTGCCAGAGGCCATCAATGAATGCAGAAGTGAAGTATTGTGATATTTAGCTATGTTCTAGCCTTAATCTCTTGTATACAATGACATCTATTTTTTAAGTCCACTAATGAGTGAGTACATTCCCTGCTTATCTTTCTGGGCTTGTGTTACCTTGCTCAGGAGGATATTCTCCAATTAAAAAGGATTTTTAAAAAAATAAATAAATAAAATATAATTTAAATAAATAAATAAATGTTTAAATTCTTTCCTCCCATTGGAAATTATTCTTACTTATGATTTTCTCAGATTGAGAAAAAAATAAATGACCTCCTCATGAATGACAAAGCATGAGCACAGGGACCATAAGCCCTAGGGAAAATTTATTTAAATTCACATTTAAGTGCTTTAGTAAGCTTTTGGTTCTCAGATAAAGAGAATGGTTTCTGAAAATTATGTCAAGTTATCAAATACACCTCAGGGCTTGAGGTTAGAGCTCAAGGCTGCACTAATATTCTTGCATTCATCAGGAAATATTGTTAAGACCATGAATTTATCGTTAATAAAAATATAACAAACACACAGTGATTGATTTCTTAGACGATTATAGACATGTTAAGACAAAATATTATATTTTTAAAAGAAAAAGCAGATAGCAGACAAACATCCTCACATAAATGTAGAAAACATCCTAAAGATCCCAAGAATTGTATGTGAAAGAATGTGATTATTAATTTGAGTAGATGCTAGGTAATAAATTCTCTGCTTAAAAGCACAATAAAGAGAAATAAACACACAGAAATAAAATTTAGAAAGGATGCCCCTTTAAAGCCTAAAACTAACCCCTAAGTTAGAAGGAAGAGAAGAATCCAATGTATATAAAAAGCACAATATGGCAGTATGCTAAAACCTGAAAAGAAAACATGGTGTGGCAAAACTTTTGAAGAAACATTATGCCTGATCTTGTCAATTTGAGAACATGCCTGTCTCTAATCCAGCAAGTTCACTGCTGGGTACGCTCTGAGCAATGTTCCTGTTCATGATGTACTGGGGATGTTTTGGAATGGTTGTTATATAACAAAGCACCTGCGAGCTTAGTGATTTGAAACAACATTCATTCATTAGACACATACTTCCCCAGGTCAGGAAGTCAGACAATGCTGACAAGAGATTCCACTGTTGCAGACAGCATCTCTGGATTGATGCTATGGTGTTCCACTGGCTTTTGACCTCATCTGGGCTTTTCTTTAAGGTTCAGCTACATATGGCTAACCTTGTGGACACCTGAAGGCTGTCTTCTGATTTTCAGTATCTTTTGTCTTCATTTAATAACAGATGCTCTTGAAGAGGATTTTTCAATAGGATAGTTTAACCTTCCTGGCTTGATAAAAGGACCATAGTTGCATTTTATATATCCATGGGACCAAGTCAGAGCCTGCATACCCTTTTTAAAGACGTACATGAAATTAGTATATTGCTTTCCTGCCTTGTGCTGGTTACCACAATCACAACAGACTCAAGTTGAGAAGATACAGCTCAATTTTTCCCATCAAAATGTTGTCAAAGAATCTATATGCATGTCTCAGGCATAGAATGCACATTGTTTTTAAAATCAACTGACATTTGATTGCACCTACTAAATACTGACCAAAATCCATCTATCACTATTCTCTGGTGACCAGATATTTACTGTATCTGTAACTTAAATCCTTTTTGGATTACACATAAAAGTAAGATCATTTAGTACCTATTTCTTGCTTATTTCATTATCAGTGGTCTAAATTCATCATATATAAAGTTGTCTTATTTTTATAAGACTAAAAAGCATTTCATTGTCTCTGTGGTAGTAAATGTCTACTTGAAAACATTAAAAAAAATCACCTAAAAGACAGATCTGTGAGTATACATAGTTGTATCTTCATTGCACTGAGGAAGTAAAATCTATCCTCCAAAGAAGGTTCCATTTTCTGGGATATTGAACTACACAAGTGGAGAAGATCTACTGATAAACAGCAAGCATCCATTGTTCCCTTTTCCTGATTACGAATGTATTATGACCGACTACTTCAACCTCCTGTTACCTTAACAAACACACTCACTATGATAAACTGAACTGCAGAAGTTTTTCTTTAAACTTCATCTTTTAGGACATTTTATCACAGCAACTGGATAAGAAACTCAGGTATCCACTCATGTTAACTGCTAACAGGAAGTAGAATTGAGTCCACAGCTTGACTATTGCAAATAGTGTTGTTATAAACATCATCCTGAAGCAATTTCTTTGGACATATTCCAAGTAATAAAATTATTGAATAATATTATGGTACTATTTTTAAATTATGAAGTAATCTTCATAATAAATGTTTTTCAAAAATGTAAAGGTCTCTCTTAGCTGTACATTTTACTGGCTATATAATTACCTAGGATATTGAGGCACATCTTCACTGGCACATGTGAGAGCATTTCTAGAAGTTGTCAACTAATGTGTATGGTCCATCCCTCAATGGAGGTTGTGTAATCACATGGATCAGGGGCCAAGGAAAATGAGAAAGCACCTGGGTGCTGGAGTTCACCTGTCACTGCTTCCTGTCCAGCCACAGTGTGGCCCTCACTCCTCCACCATGCTTTGCTTGCCATAAAAGAAAAAGTCAACTGAGTTTAATGAAACTGAGGACCAGGATATATTTGTTCTCTCTTCAAGGTTCTCTCAGTAGCAGTTGAGAGTAACATAATACAGTAAAGAATATAGCTCCTTATTCCTCACATCCTCACCTGTAGCTTCTTGCCTCCCTGGGAATAACCATTTTAAGATATGGAGCATTATGTCCCACTGTTGTTCTGTAGCATATCCTGAATTTTCATAATTTGAGTGTTAGTAATATGTTTTGTTTTGTACTCTCAGTAGTCATTTTACATCTTCTTTGTGGAAATATCAATTCTGATCCCTTGAACATTTCCAATGTTTTTGTTTGTACCCTAATGAGTTGTTTAATTTCCTTTTGGATTTTTGGATATTATCCTCAGGTCAAATACATGCTTTGAAAGATTCTTTCTAGAAGATGGCTTCAGCTGCCCTAATGTTCATCCTATTTTTCTGAGTTCTTAGCTATACTTGTTTAACTTCTCTTGCTCTATGTGCTTGTCATCTGCCATTTGTTATTTGATGGTTCCATGTTATATAGTGTTTCCATAAATAAATATCTGGTATAACATGGCTTATGAATTTATTTTAGTAATTAAAATAATGAAGCCCTCAGAGCCAAGGTGATATGAACATTGTCTTGAGCTTCTCACAAATAAAGTAGTCAATAAATGTTAGTATTCTATACTTATTATTTAAAATTAGTGATAATTATAAAATATAAGGTATTCTAGTTAAAAACCAGAAACATATTTTTGTTCAAATGCAGTTTAAAACACAGAAATTAACTTTCTAATAATAAAGTGTTTCATCCCACCAGGCTGTTTTCTTGGAAATCTGGAGGTATCTAATATGTCTTGGCAGTCAACAATGTCTTGCCTAACCATGTACTGATGAGTTAAAGTGTAAATGTAAATAAATGAAAAACATAAGGATTACATTTTCTTTGACACACATGTGAAAATTTTGATAGGAAACACATTTGGCACTTATGCTGTGGACTCTGCAGATGGGGAACTATGAACAAATATCCTGAATCAGTTCCCGAAAACCACAAAATTCACAAGAAAAGGATTTCCATACAAAAAGAAACACAAATCAAAAAGAAAAGGTAACAAGTAAAATAAAACATGTGCATAATTATCAATAATTAACCCATTCAACTTGTTTGCTTGAGAGTGAAGTGAATTTGTTTAGGAAATAAATCATGTTTAATCAACCATAACCTTACTAGCTTAATAATTAAATAATGATATGTATCTTGTTACTAAAATACACTAAACTCCAATCATTTAATCAAAGAACAATGTCAGCAAACATTTTTGAATATTCACACAAACAAAAAAGGGGAAGCTTCATTTAACCATTTTTTACTTATTGTAATAATAACTTTTATGCAGGACAGTAGACATTCGCATTTATTTTTATAATGTCTTTATATTCTTGGTAGAGCTGTAATGTATGTCACAGCATCTGTTTAGTAGGCACACAGGCTGTGAAGACTCCAGTTCCAAAAACTACATAGCAGTAAAAAAGACATGAAATATTTGATATCATATAAGAACTTGAATAGAATTAATTACATAATCTTAACTTATAACCAAAAAATATATTTCACTACTATATTTTCTGATACAGAATAAGAGGCAGATGGATATTGTCACATGAGAGCAAGCTCCATCAAAATGGTCTTCACTATGGCATTAGAGATAATAAATTAATCTGAATGTAAACAACCAAGTGGAACTGAATGTCCTGCCAGAAGCTGCAAAAATACATCTCAGAGCAATAAATTAGGAAGCATTCATGATTTCCTATGTAAATAACAATCCTGATATTCAGAAATGTCTGTATTGTAATAAAAGGATTTTCCTATCGTGAAGCATATGATTAGTATGTGTTAATAACCAAGGACCATTGTGTTGGCAATATCCAGCTAAATTTTATTACTGTTGATATTTTATAAAGATAGCTTGAGAGAGCAAATCTAGAAAATGGATGTTTGTCATAAAGCACATTATAAATCTAGGTCACTTTGAGAACACAGAACAGACTCAGAACTCTTTCCAAATGAAAATAAATTATTTTTAAGTAATGGCCATCTGTTAATCTTTGGAAATATGGAATGAGTCTTGAGATTGATTAGTCATGGGCAGCAGTGATAACTTAGTATTGCTTATTAGAATGACATTAAAATCCTTTTCAGAGCATGACTTCCTAAGCTCCAGCCTACAGGCACTAGATCAGAACTGCCCGTGTTAGGCATCTTAGACATTCTTAAGAATAAATTGCAAACTTCTTCTTATAAAGCCATGAGTAGGAAGTGTGTCTTCTGTTACTTTTTTTTCACATCTTCTCTAGTAGACAGAGGTGACTACAGTAGGAATCATACCAAGGGCATATTATAAGACAGGCATCAAAGACATACATCTGTCCAGCAATGTTCAGTCTGGCCTGATTTTAACTAGATGGCATCCTCTAGTCATCTTGCTTATTAAAGGAACTATCAACAGAGAAGGCAATAAACTAATAAAACGAAGAAATGCATGCATTCCATAAGCTTATTATTTTAAATATGCTGTATAATTACAGCCCATCAGCACACACAGTAAGAGAAACTCATAGTATTAAAAGTATACCAATGAGAGCTTTAACAGAGAGACAATGGAAACATGCAAACTAGTTTACGTAACAAAGAAATAGTAGGACATGATTTCAAATGCAGTTATTTTGAGAATATTCCAGGAGTGACTCCTTTTTTGTGAATTTTATTCTTTCCTATGTTAAAATATGAATGTATTATCCAAACAAAATGAATTCTCATTCATTGCATATAGTAGGAAAGTGTTAGGAGTATTATTACTGGATAAATTCGAAGTCATGAATGAATTGTTTGAACAGTAGGATGAGGTATCAGGACAATACCATAGACTGCTCATAATGTTATACAGTCTGTCTCTTAGGAAACATATGATGAAAATGATGACCTACAAATTTCATATTATTGATGTTTAGGTCCACATTTAAGATATTAGACCTACAATTAACTTAATTCTTGTATTAAGAAATAGCAACATCTTTTGGCTGGCAAGATGCCTCAATAGTTAAGAACAGTGGCTGCTCTTCCAGAGGACAAGAGTTCAAGAGGACAGGTTATTTGTGATTGTCAACATGGCAGTTGACAACCACAAATAACTCCAGTTCTAAGCGATCTGAAACCCTCTTTTCTATCCTTGTGATCTAGGCACACATATGGCCCACAGATACCTACAGCCCAAGCATACACTTATGATATTTAAAAATCAATGTATTTTGTTTACTAAAGAAAAATCTGCAGGCAATTTTTAAAAACAAAATTTAAGATAAAAAGTCATTAGTTTATGCATTAGGTTATAGTTTTAATCAATATTTATGTTTTGTACTTTTCTAAATACAACTGAATGCTTTAAAAATGTATCTATAATAAAAGTAAAGTACTGCCTTTGAAATCTCAAAACCTTGTGGAGCTATACTTAAATACTTATAAACTCAGCCATACCTGACTGATAATTATAATTTTGAGATTTCACAATGAAAAAAATTATTCAACAATATCTATTACGGAATGGTGACTCTACATTGAGCAAGTGGACCTTGATATTTGAACTGATACTAGAATTAATCTTTACCAATTCAGCATTCAGAAAGCTGTCTGAAAAAAATATTGAATCTAACTTATTTTCATCATTGTCTGATCAGTTATGATGTCTTGAGTTAAATCAAAGATCTTAGAGCACTCATTGAACGACTGGGTAAGTGACAATGGGGAACATATCTGAGAACAATTTTTGTCTACTCCTAGATGTAGAAAACACCTGAACAATGTGCTTTTCTCAAAGGAAAATAATTGTATCATAAGCTGCAAATGTTTAAGTTTTTGAAATGAATATAGAACAAATATGCTTTAGATAATAAACATCAATGTCTTTTCCACAATAGACATCTACTTCTGGGAAAGTTAGAAGACTAATATTGCCTAAAAGGATCAATATTCAAATGGATTTTGACATTCTTGATTTTGAGCTCTATCAAATGCTTAGGCTTTTCCCCAAACTATAATCCTGAGAAGTTTGGCTACAATGAACAATTAAGTATGCATGTTTGTACCTGTCTCTTACTGAGAACAATCAAACCTCAGCAAAGACTTCACCTGTGTATTTATATTACTTGCAGAAAGTGTATAGTACTTTATTTAATTCACCACTTGCATTTTGTTCATGAAAGTAGAAGTGACAATAAAAAACAAATAATACTAATTCTACCAAACAACAGTTATTATGAGTAAAAACACACACACTGTGGTACATCTACACAATGGAGTACTACTCAGCAGTAAAAAAAAAATAAAATGACATCCTAAAATTTGTAGGCAAATGGATGAATTTGAAGAATATCCTCCTGAGTGAGGATAATAAGCCCAGAAAGATAAGCACAGGACGTACTTACTCATTAGTGAACTTTAGACAAAAATTAAAGAACACCCAAGCTGCAAACTACAATCTTGAACAGCTTGAGATTCCCCTAGGAAGATAAAAATAGAGATTTTTTTAGCCAATTGGGAACATAATGAGTTGCAACTTATCCACTAATTAAAATATAGCAAAATATATATTCCTCTAACCTGTTGCGAGCAAGTTTATTACATGAACTCTAAATTCATTGAAAAACTCTCTTGTTAAAAAGATGACTTTTCCTTAACACTCATCTGTCTCCTTTTATGTTACTGTTGAAATATAATCAGATACCCATTTCTTATTTCTCATTCATGGGAGTACTTGGTTAGAACAAAATAAATACTAGAATGAAATGATACCCCTCTCTATTATTACTAGTTACAAAATATAATTAACTCCAAATATAAGGCTAAGTATGTTAAACTAATATAAAAGAATACAATAGAAATATTTCACAATTCCTTAACTTAGCAAAAACTTAAGTGAATTAGAACTCAAGAGTATAGGCAACTAATTGAAAATAAACAATGGAATTTCATTAGCCTACAAAGATTTTATGAAGCAAACAAACAAAAGACCAAAACAGATGACAGAACAAAAATACAACCTATAATAGTAGAGGAAATATTTAGACTCACCTCTGACAAAAGATTCTAATACATATAATTATTAATAAACACAAGAAGAAACAATAAAATGTACAATAGCAATAAGCAGATACGAAAATTGGCAGCAAAGTTGTGATTACATGTTAACAATCAAAATCCAGAAGAGAAACTCAAATTAAAACAGAATAAATACTACTTTACTCCAGTTAAAATGCATATTATCAAAGTCTATTTTTTCACAGCAGTAAGAATAAAAATTACTGCAGTCATAAGTGCTGAGAAAAATGACAAATTCTCCATGTCAGCATATGATCCAACAATCACAATGTTTACATACACAATGGAAATAGAATCAGTCCATTTAAAAGACTCCAGAACTTTCACAATATAAAAACATAAGTATCTATCAACTGGTAAACAGATGAAGAATATTTGATATGTGTATACATTGGAATATTATTCATACATAGACACAATGATTTTTTATGATGTATGATAACATGGATAAAATTAGAGGACACTATGTTAGTGACATTAACCAGACATGAAAATAAAAGTACAACATGTTATTATGCATGTAGAATTTAGGAAAGTTGATTTCTAAGAAGTGTGCCATAAAATAGTTACTAACAGGCTGTTGAGATTATATAAGAGGATTAGAAAGGATTATTGGTCAATGCATACCATATTACATACAGGTAAGACTGAAACTTCATGCTATATTATGTATCATAACATGTACTATGTAATATAGTATATATAATATATAATATAATGATAATAAAATATTTGAAAAATGTAGATTTTGTTTGTTCTCACCACAAAATTATAAATACTTGAAGAGATGGATATTTTTACCCCAATCTTAACATTTTCAAGTGTAAAGATGTATGAAATAATAATACTGGCTCATAAATGACTTTACATATTATATCTCTATTAAAATGAATAAAATTACAAAAAATATTGTCTTCTTTCAATTTCATGTTAGGAAAGTAAGTATAAGGATATACATACAGGTTAATCAAACTTACAATTATATTATATATTACATTCAGTCTGATCTAAATTCCCTTTCAAATGTTAGTTAGTATGGAATTGTTGACCTAGAGTTAATTATTCAATTACTTCATGATGAAATTTTGTCATTTTCTGCAGGGAACTATGGAGTTGGCTTGGTCTAGCTGCCTTGACAGGTATACATCAGATTTTCGGTGTTAGAGTCCATAACTCTGTGCCTTTCGGTTCCTAAGAGACTAATGCACTCCTTTGGGCAGTGAAGCATCCAGACCATTTTGTGTTTCTCTATCTAGGGACTAGAGCCTATGCCCTGTAGATAACTGTCTATCCTGCACATACTACACTCGGTAGATTATTCTTAATTATGTGAAAGTACATGAAGTTGAGGAACACTGTGGGAGTACATTAAGCAAAAAATTAGAGTGAAGTGAATTGAGATAGATTTGAAATTTTACTCTTAAAAACATTTAAAATTGTATAAGATATTAAAAATAACTAATACAAGAGCTTCTTAGCAACTAAAGTTGAAGACAATCAGGAGAAAATTCCAAAAATAAAGATATCAGTGAAACTACCAGAAGGGGAGAAGTTTTGAAGAATACATGTGGGAAGAAAGATCAAGATAGTGCTTAATGCAGAATTTCAGTGCATCAGGGATGGGAGAAAGCAACAGTGACAGTTACCTCCAAGTGAGCATCTGAGACTTTAGAAAGGACAAGAATATTTCCAGGTACCTGCAAAAATATATCCTACCCAATGAAAAGTGTTTGTTCTTATTTTTATTTTTCTATTGTAATAAATAAATTTTTCCTCTTCTTTCTTTATTCACATCACTGTGAACTGGTCTAAGAACATAAAGACATTTCCAGTAGAAACCATTCTGAAATTTCCAATGTTGTAGAATTTTTCTTGGTAGACAGGAAACAAATTCTCAGAGCCGACTCTTGCAGTTCTTCTGTAACTAATAATTAGCATTTACAAGAAATACAGCAATGACAAGTTGCCTAATACAGATGCAACTTCATCACACATAGTTCTTACTCAGAAAATTACTTTAAATGAAAACAACTAAATTGTGAAAGTAAGAACTTTTTAAATAAATTTCAGAAGTATTTATGGTTATTCTGTCAATTTAAGAGTGATCATTTCCTTGTCTATATGTGACTTTCTCTACTGTATATTCTCTTCATGGACATGGATATTTCTGTAAGTAACATATCACAACCATTTATTTTAATATATAATTTTTTAGAAAGGTAATATGTGACACATGTTTTAGCTTCTCAACTAGGAGAAATTTAGTATGCCAGAAGTCTATTCAGAATAATGTAATGAGCTTTCATTCTGATGAAAAGAATAAAATTCACAATGAAATCACTTCCTGACACCTTTCATTTACAACCTATGTTTAAGTAAAGAAAGTTATACATTCTCTTTTGAACACATTTTTTCTCTCCACTTCAGATGTAGAGCTGGCAAAAATCCTGAATCAATACCCGCTCTGTGTTGAAGCCGTTTTCTCACATAAGTACTAACTAATGGTTCCACTAAAGTTTTCTTGAAAAACTATTTCTTGCTGAACCCTCCAAAAATCTATCATTAAAGCTTTCACACACAAGAAGATACAAGATTCTTATTTGATCAATTTATACTAGAACCTATGATTTCTTGCTCATGAGTGAGATAAATGGATTTCTAAGCTTTCTATAACTCACCTACATTTATAATTATTAGAAATTAATGGCATATTTTGTATGAATTCCAGAAGATCCCATTGTATTTTAATATATGTAAGCAAGGACTTAAAGATATACACATTTCATGACCTCAAACTGAAGCTTCATATTATTAAAATAAAAAGGTTATGTGCAAAATATCCACTGGGTATTTGCTTTCTTCACCAATTCTGACATTTAAGTTTTTCTTTTGAAGAGGGCAATGTGATAATTTTCATGCACATGTATAAGCAACAGTGATCAAATCATTATAATTTTAATTTTCTTTGCCTTAATTTTCTCCTTCTCTTTGGCTAGACTGGGAGTACATCCTAGTGCTTAGTTGTAGATCTCTTTATCTGCTTCCATCAGTTACTAGATGAAGGTTCTCTTATGACAAAACGTTTCTGCAACTTTTTTCTTTATATTAATACAGTATATGTCATTGGGAAGAAAATTCTTTCATATAGTGAAAGTTTTTAAATTTCTTAAATGATTCCAGTATTATTCATAGCATAAGAGTAACACAGTTTAGTTTCCACTTATTTATGAGAGCATACAAAGCTGAGTGAAAAAGTATTTCTTTAATCCTAGCCAAATATTTCCTATTCTTTGCTTTTTCCATATATATAAAACTGAAGTTTGACTTTCTAAGTAGTATATAAGCCAAATCATATTAAATATTCAAAGCAGAACCTGTTAATTCCTCCCTAAAGTCTTGCATAACAATAAGATAGTCAACAATAAGGACACATTTTGGATTAAAATTATTTAATTTCACTATGATTTAAAACAAAAGTTTTGAGTAGTCAAGGAAGCCTTGGGTGAATGTTCTCAGTGAACGTATATTGTTGACAAGGACACTGACATGTTAAGGACTGTCTCTTACCCATGGGAAAATGTCATGCCATCTTCATACAGGTCATACTGGGAATTCACAATTTTTGCCCTTGTCTTGGTATCATTGTTGACAGTGTGTTTACCAATGATTGACCAGTGTATACAAATATGTCAGCTGAATCTTCGTAACCTGAGATATTTACATCCTGAACTGCCCCCCATGAAGAGGTCTGCTACAAAGACAACTTAGCTCTCTTCCCCTTGGTCCTGCACATGATAAAGGCAGTGGAGTTCTGGGTTCTGGCAGTAGTGGGTACCAATTCATCAGGGTGTGCATAGTCCATCTGATCATAGCCTTTTTCTGAATGTGTCAGTTCCTTCTTTATTCATTCTCTGGCTTCCAGTCAGTATTATGAGGCCAAGCCATACTAGATATATGAAGGTGTTTAAGCTCTTTGTTTTACTTTTCTTAGCAAAAGATGGTTTTAATAGTCGATACCTAACATCAATGAGAAGGATTAATACAGGAGGTAGATCTTAATAAAAACACTTCACACAACATATAAGATATTCCCAAAATGCTGAAATGAAAGGGCATTACTACCACTCTTATCCTTCATTCACCCTATTCTGAGAATTTAAGAGTTGATGCTGTCTGTGCTACTCTACCAATACATATAATACATGTCAGAACCATGATATCATTTACACCAAATCTCACTATCCTGGTTTAACCTACCATCACTAATGTAATGGGCATATCAATTTTCTACTACCTCAAATTGTTCACCTCTAAATTTACATGTGTACAACTATGACTCCTAGTAATAGCCTTCTGAAATCATTTTGGAGATGAAAACTGTTTGTCCAGAACATAAGTTTCTTACTCCTACTGAATTAGGGTCATTGTGTAAGTTGGTAGTGAAGCTATCTTATTGTTTAGTTTAAACTTTAAATTGTATTATCTATAACAATCATTGAACTGGCTTGTTTTAAGTATGATGAAACTGTAAGGAGAGAGGGGAGAGAGAGAGAGACAGAGAGAGAGAGAGAGACAGAGAGAGAGAGTTTTACAGGTTTAAGAAAACTTTCATAAAGCTTGGGATTTAACTCTATAATAAAGTATATCTTTGCTTTTGATGCTACCAAAATAGTGAAGAGGTGATAGAAATAATTATATTATATATATATATAATACAATACTTTAAAATAAAGTACTTTATCAAGCATGCAAAAATTAAACTTTAACTTAAATAAGACTTTATGTTCTTTACATAGTTACTTTGATATAAAATATCCATAATCTGAAGAAAAAATCACATGAACCTATGAAGCTATTTCTCTTATTATGGGATGGGAGAGTGGCAAGCTAGAAACTTCATTCAGTTCTTGTGAAAGACTTAATGAGGGAAAAAAAACAGAGAATGGAAAGCCTTAATCAGACCTTCAAACAAAAAAGTCCTTTGAACATAATGAAATAAGTAATTTCCTTCCCTCATGGGGAAACACCATTCAATCTTCAAGAATTTCCGATTTAGTCCTTGACCTTTTCAATGAGGTCATCACCAAAGGAAATGGCTTGTTTCAAGAGAAACTGTAGACATTAGAAATTCTAAAGAGTTTGAGTATAGGCCATGTTGGATCCTATTAGTCTGAAGAATGTGAGTAAGTAATGATTGTTTGCTGAAGAAATCATTTCCCATAGATATTCACAGTTCTCATGTTTTGTGAGTTATTATAGTCACATTCTGAGCAAAGGTTGTTTACTCCAGTATAAGATGCCATATATATTATATGAGTAAATAGTCATATCCTAAGCAAAGATTGTCCACTTAAGTATAACTCCATAATTAATTTGTAATTAATCCTTTCCATAAATAATAATTTATTGACTGATAATTGCCACACTGAGAAGGGTTTTAATCCTTTCCATAAATAATAATTTATTGACTGATAATTGCCACACTGAGAAGGGTTTCTCTGTCTTAGGAATTCAAGAAGGTAAAAGAGGGGGCTGGAGAGATGGCTCAGCGGTTAAGAGCGCTGTCTGCTCTTCCAGAGGACCCGGGTTCGGTTCTCAGCACCCACATGGCAGCTAACAACTGTCTGTAGTTCCTGTTCCAGGCAAACACCAAGGCAAATAAATAAATAGATAAATAAATAAAGTTTTAAAAAAAAAAAAAAAAAAAAAAAAAAAAAAAAAAAAAAAAAAAAAAAAAAAAAAAAAAAA
>PVIH01019070.1:0-36510 GCA_004025045.1 Sigmodon hispidus | reverse complement strand
TTTGGAGAAAGTACCATGCGGAGCTGAGAAATATGTATATTCCTTTGCCTTTGGGTGGAAGGTTCTGTAGATATCTATGACATCCATTTGCATCATAACCTCATTTAGACTCCTTATTTCTCTGTTGAGGCTCTGTCTGGTTGATCTATCCAGGGTTGAAAGTGGGGTATTGAAGTCTCCCACTATTAGGGTGTAAGAACTGATGTGGGATTTGAGCTTTAGCAGTGTTTCTTTCACATATGTAGGTGCCCCTATATTAGGGGCATAAATATTTAAGATTCAAATCTCCTCTTGACCAATTTTTCCTGTGATGAGTAAGTAGTGACCATCTTGGTCCCTTTTAATTGCTTTTAGCTTAAAGTCTACTTTGTTAGATATTAGGATTGCAACCCCTGCTTGTTTCTAAGGACTGTTTGACTGGAAAATCTTTTCCCAACCCTTTATTCTAAGCCTGTGTCTGTCTTTGCAGTTGAGGTGTGTTTCTTGTAGGCAACAGAAGGATGGCTTCTGTTGTTGTATCCATCTTGTTAGTGTGTGACGTTTTATAGGAGAGTTGAGACCATTGATATTAAGGGAAATTAGTAACCATTGATTCATATTTCCTGCCATTTTTGGTGGCAACTTGTTTGTATTTCAGTTCTCTAGGGTATTCTTCTGTGGACTTATTAATTGTTTGTGATTTTGTGGGTGTATCTGGGGTCCTTACGTTGGAGTTTTCCCTCTAATGCTCTGTGTAGTGCTGGATTGGTAGATAGATATTCTTTCAGTCTGACATTGTCCTGAAATACTTTGTTTACTGAATCTATGGTGATTGATAATTTTGCAGGGTATAGTATTCTAGTTTGGCAGCCATGCTGTTTTAGCGTCTGTATAACTTCTGACCAAGCCCTTCTAGCTTTCATCGTTTCCATTGAATAATCAGGCATTATTCTGATGGGTCTGCCTTTATATATGAGTTGGCCCTTTTCTTTTGCAGCTCTTAAAATTTTTTCTTTGTTCTGTATGTTTTGTGGCTTGATTATAATGTGGCACGCTGACTTTTTTTGGGGGGATCATATCTATTTGGTGTTCTGTAAGCTTCTTTTATCTTTATAGGCATTTCCTTCTTCAGGTTAGGAAAGTTTTCTTCTATGATTTTATTGAAAACATTATCTGTGCCTTTGAGCTGGTATTCTTCTCCTTCTTCTATTCCTATTATTCTCAAATAAGGTCTTTTCTTGGTGTCCCAGATTTCCTGAACATTTTGAGTTATTGCTTTTTTAGTTTTACTATTTTCTTTGACTGATATATCTATTTGAGCTACTGAGTCTTCCACTTCAGAGATTCTATCTTGCATCTCTTGAACTCTGTTTGTTATGCTTGTATCTGTGGTTCCAGCTTTTTCTTCAGATTTTCTACTTCTATCTTTGCCTCATTTTGTGCCTTTTTCATTGCTTCTATTTCAGCTTTTAGTTCCTGGCATGTTTCTTTCATAGATGTGTTCATCTCTTCCAATTTTTTGTTTGTATTTTCTTCTATTTCTTTAAGGCTTTTTTCATATCTTCTTTGAGAGCTTCGATGATCATCAAAAAGGAATTTTTGGTGTTGCTTCCTTCTGTTTCCTCTTCATTGCTCAGTTCAGGTCTTATATTTGTAAGATTGCCACTCTCTTCTGGAGTTACCATGTAGTTCTTTGTATTATTATGTAATTTTTTGTACTGACGTTTGCCCATGGCTTCAGTGGTTCACGATTAGATGGCTCCTGGTCAGTTGTGGCACTCGGGTTAGTGTGCCTCCTGTCACCTCTCTGGGCATGGTCTGAATCTACCCTTCAGGGACCCCTGTAGTTGTCTGTTCGTGCAAATTCCCTCAGCAGGAGCTGTGGGTATGGTGACAGGCAGAGTTTTTCTGCCCCCGCTCCAGAATGGGCTGGGGACTCTGCAGACAGCACTTGGTCCCGGAAGCGGAACCGAAACCGATGGAAGCCCAAGTCTCCCTCCCTGGCTGGGATATAGGCTCTTGGGCCTGGTGGCCCTTCCTCACCTCTGGGCGGGGTCTGAGTCTGTCCTTCTGGGACCCCTGTAGTTGTCAGTTCCCTCAGTTCGATGTGTTGGTGGGTAGCCGTGCAAATTCCCTCAGCAGGAGCTGTGGGTATGGTGACAGGCAGAGTTTATCTGCCCCTGCTCTAGAATGTGCTGGGACTCTGCAGACAGCACTTGGTCCCCAGGAATATTTTTAAATATAATTAAATAAAAGTCCAAAATGAGCAATTTAAAGTTGTGTATACCAAATAATCATAATAGTGTAATTGTTTTTTTTTTTTTACTTTGAATGGATGTTTTTATTTATAGTATGATTTGTATAACATTTTTTTCTGATTTTTTATTTTTATTAATAAAGTCATATTTTTTATCCATGCATACTTTTGTTCAAACTACCTTCCTTCTCCCACCCCTTCCAGTCACTCTCTCTTCTCCCCATCACTTTATCTCCTCCCCAGCAAGGGCAGGAGATCCCAAGGTCCCAATGTGACTTAGTTCAGCATCCACTCCCGGCAGATGTTTATCGTAATAGAGGCAAACACTCAGACTTCTTTTTTTTGTCATTATACAAACTCTTTCATTAGCAAAGCTTATTCTTCCCATATGATTTTGATGTTAGAGGCTCTTTTAAAGTTTATTTAATTTAATAGGCAAATAATTATGTATATCTATGGTTTGCCTTGTGCTCTGACATACATACTGGAGAATGATTAAATCAGGCACATTAACCTATGTCTTTCCTCACACACATGTCCTCAATTTGTGATGAGAACATTCAAAAATCTATTCTTTCAGCAATTTTAAAGTATATAACATATTATTAACTATTACCACCACATTGCATAATAGAGTACTGTTTCTCCTATCCTATTTTAATTTGATCATTTTTAAAGTGAAGTTCAGAAAAGCATTTCTTCGGTAATAATTTTATGTCTATAATGCAAATATTAATACATTATAATGAAAATAACATTAGAAAACTTTTGTCATCTTCTTTTAAACTATTTGCTTTAGTTATTTTTCTTGAGTTTTGATGGTCAACAAATACATAAAATTACTCAGTGTCATAACCAGTTAAAGAAATGGCAATCAAAATTATAATGAGGAATCACCCCCACCAGTAAAGTTGTTAGGGTTGAAACAAAATGAGCCTTCCTATATTGACAGTTGAGATGTAATTAACATGTCCATTATTTAAATTAGCACAAGGCTACTCAAATGCTAAAAATAAGATCAGCTGCCCTGGTTCTAGATGTATATGAAAGCAATCAGCAAAGAAATACTGGCATGTCATGTATTGTGCCACTACTTCCAGCAACCTTGATGTGAAATCAGCCTAGGAGCTAATCAACAGTAGATGGAAAAAGAAAACTCTGTGGTGATATGTTATATATATAATAAAACTAGTCTAGAATATCAACCAGCAATAAATCTAGGAGGGTCAGAGAGTAGTAACTCATACCTTTAATCACAGCATAGGGATGGAGTCCGGGGAGTGAACTACACCAGGTGTTACCTATGCCTTTAATCCCATAACTCCAGAGACAGTGCTCTTTCTGTGTTTCTGTGAGTTCAAGGCCTAACTACCAAAAAATAGTAGCTCACACCTTTAATCTTAACCTGGATTAAAACATCTGGGCAAAGAAGGTATTTAAGGAAGAAGGTATTTAAGGCAGGCTTAGAAAGATAGATTCATTCTGTAGAAGCAATCAGGAATGATGGCGAGGAAGGTGGATATAACTGGGTGATATTTGACTGTGGTCTATTTCCTTTCTCTGATATTTGAGCTTTCCCCTGATATCTGGCTCTGGCTTGCATTTAATAACAATCAGAATTTGGCACCCATTTTTGGGGCACAAATTCCCCCCAAAAAAGCTACTTGTTGACCAGAGCAACACATGGCTGAAGGAATAATTACTGGCTGGCTAGACTTTCTGCTCTGAGTTACCCTCAAGTCTTAGGCAGACCGTCCACATGTGTTTCCTTTTTACTTTCATCTGGGTAAGATTTTTAGACAGTGGCCTCTTTCTCCTAGTGAATTTTGAGTTTTTTGTCTTGTTTTGTTTTTGATGTTTTCTCTTTTTGGACCCCTCCTTGGGCTGCTATCACACTAGGTAGCTTTCCCACTTCACAGTCTTTTGAATTGTCACTGACAACTAGATTGGTGAATTTATTTAAGGCAATGGAGGGTGCTTGGTCTTTCTGTGATCTTACTCTAGATGATTTGATATTGAAACCAGTAAAGGAAAAGATAAAGTAGATGGGACTATCATAAGGTTTATCATATTGTTTATTATAAATATTTTTTGTTTGATTTCTGTTTTATCATTTAAAAAGTCAATTAATGTGAGTGGCAATAATAAAGTCTCTTCAAAGTCTTTTAAGAAAGAACACAAAGATATTCAAACACATACAGAGGAATATAAAGAGCAAATCTCAGCAATGTTTTCTAAGATTATACAAAAACAGCCTAAGATTATCAACCAGCCAATATTAATATATCAAGTAACCTTGAAGAAATTGCAAAATGATTTCAAAAATTTTGTACAGAAGTTAGTTGGGCTCTGGTACAAAGGTTAGAATTAGGAAGAGTCAAGGAAACAATTGTAACATATGGAATGCATTCATCATTTGTAAAACAAATGCTAAATAGCTGGTCATCATGTATTTGGATCAACCCTAAAGACTGGTTAGATATGCTTACTGCTGTTTTGGAGGTTAGGACAATTTTACAGAGAAAATCATGTTTGAAGGAGGAGGCTAAAACAATAGAAAAAAGAAGCAGAGCCAGAGGCATAGAAGTCTCCTAAAACCAACTCTTGGTGAATAAAATTATACTGATATTGAAAGGAAATCCTGATACAATGAGCATCTCTTAGATTTATGCCACATGGCAGCATTAAATGCATGGGATCAGATGAAAGAAATAGGAAAAAATCTGAATCCTTCACAAAAGTAATTCAAAAAAATATTTTATATACTTTTTGCAGAGATTAACTGCAGTGGTAAACAGAATGGTACCAGATTCAGAAGCTAGGCAAATAATAATTGAATCACTGAATTTTGAGAATGCTAATTCACAATGTAAAAGAATAATTTGACCATTAAAAGAAGATGAGCATCTTTGGAAGATTAAATTTGTGAGACAATATAGAGTTATATGACTGTGATGATAACTGAGCAGGAGAGGTTATTTCTAGAGGTATAAGAAAAAGTTAAAATGTTTAATTTTACTATTGTAGAAGGCAAGGTCATATAAAAAGAGAGTATAACAAGACTTTCTCAGCAACAGTGACTGTGTCAGGAATAATCTCAAGAGAATGACACTCCCTTCTTGAGTATGCTGAAGATGTGACAAAGTGAGGCATTGGACTAATGCATGCAGGTCAACAAAGGCAGGCAACATTCTGCCTTTGGAAAATGTCCCAAGAGGGCTTTCAAAAGCCCCCATATCCAATCCAGTTAATCTTACCCTGCCATCATGAAGAAAACACATTCCCAAAACAATTATACAAATTAAACCTACTCTAAAAAGACATACTACACTGAATAACAGAAAAATCAATAAAAAAATGAAAAAAAAACCCAGGAAAAATTATAAAGAAAATATTTTTGGCAAGCTTCTATTAATAAACAATGACTGAAGTTAAAAGGACAAATAAATGATGTTATTATTGAAAGTTTATAGGACATAGGGGCAAATGTAACAATATTTTCACTAGTCATGGCACCCAAATTAGCTCCTTTGGGAAGTAAATGTTCAATTTTTGGGAACTGGGTTGTAACACCAGGTAAAACAGTGTATAAGATTGCTTGAGTATATAGGACCAGAAGGACAAAGAAGAAAAGTAAAGACATACATGTCTCACATTGCTATAAATTTATGAGGATGAGATTTACTATAACAATGGAATATACAGATTAACATTTCTCCAAACACAGAAATAAACTATAAAGTAACAAATGTTTCCAGAAAATAATTATTAGAAGGCATTATGAAAAAGAGTGACAAACCAAGCAGATAGTACAGAAACAAGCTATCCAAGGCACAACAGCTGTTGAGCCTTCAAATACATACATAGAACTACCTTTAAAATGGTTAACAGATAAGTCTATATGAGTTTATCAATGACCTTTAACAAAAGAGAAATTCCAGGTCTTAGGGCAGCTGGTATAGAAACAGTTAAATGCTTAGCATATTGAAGAATTAACCAGCCCTTGGAACTCTCCTTTATTCATTATTAAAAAGAAATCTGGAAAGTAGAGAATAGTAACGGATCTAAGAGCAATAAACAAGTTGATCCACCAATGGGCTCTCTATAGATTGGAATTTCTTTGCCTTTTTTGTTACCTAAAGAATGGCCTATTATAGTTATTAATTTAAAAGACTGTTTCTTTACAATATCTCTACAAGTACAAGACAGAAAAATTCCTCTTACAGTGCCCACTTATACTAATTCATGGCCTGTAAAGAGATATCAATGGAAGGTCCTTCCTCCAGGAATACTGAATAGCCCCACCCTCTGATAATATTTTGTACAAAAGCCATAGGAACAAATATGTGATAAATTTTCATAATCTATAATTTATCATTAAATGCATCTTATTGGCTGATTAAAATATTGATACCTTAGAGAAAAATGTTTGAAGAAGTGAAAAAAAATATTGTCTGCTTGGGGATTACAAATATCCCCTGAAAAAATACAAAGGGAAGATTCCATTAATTATTTAGGTTACAAAATAGACTATCAAAAAGATCAGACTCCAAAAGTTACAAATCAAAAGGGACATATTGAAGACACTTAATGATTTTCATAGATTGCTAAGAGACACTGCCAACTTTAAAACCACTATTGGAATAAAAAAAATGAACTGAATAATTTGTTCAAAACCTTAAATGGTGACAAGGATTTAAATAGTCTGAAAGAATTGTCAGTCGCCTGAAGCTGGCTTGGGTAGAAAAGAACTTACAAGATGTACTTGTGGATTGTGTGGATCCAGACCTTAATTTCATTATAGTTATCATTCCCTCTAAGGAATTTTAATGTAAAGGGAAACTGTTATATTGGAATGGATATTTCTACCACATAAACTGAGTAGGAAATTAAAGACCTATGTAGAAAAGATTTCTGAATTGATTTTTAAAGGAAAATTAAGACTTTGTCAATTGACAGGAATGAACCCAGGAGAAATTATTTTACCATTAACTAATAAAGAAATTGACCAGTTATAGGCAGAAGATAAACCTTGGCAGAGAGCCTGCAATTTTTCGGGAGATATTAATAACATATCCTCAAAGCAGAAGTATTGAATTTCCACAGAAAACTATTTAGATTCTTCCTCACGTTGTGTAAGATAAACTAATTTCTGGAGGCCCTACATTTTATACCAAACAAATCAGAAACGGTGGTTACAAATCAGAAAATGTAGAGTGGCTCAAAGACTTTATAAAGTCAAAAGTCAGAATTATATACTATCATGATGGTATTAGTGCATTTAACTGAATGTCTTAACACAGTCACTGACCCTCAGAATGCTGAAAGAATTATTTTACATATTGGAACTGCTAATTTTATTAATGATGAGTCAGAATTAACTTCATTATTTATTCTGTTATAAGAAATGATCAGGACTAGGAATCATTCCTTCTATATAACACACATTTGATTTCATATGAGTCTGTCATGTCCTTTAGCAAAAGATAATAATGAAATTGATAAATTATTAATAGGAAATATGCTAGAGGCCTCAGAGTTTTGTAAAAAAAAAAAAAAAAAAGATGCCAATAGCGAAGGATTAAAAATAGATTTTTCCATCACTTGACAACAAGCCAAAGAAATTATAAGATGATATCCAACTGTTCCTTCTATAACCAACTCCATTGCCAACAGGAAGTAATCCTAAAGGTATACATAGAAATGAAATCTAGCAGATGGATGTATTTAATTTTACAGAATTTAGAAAATAAATATATGTACATCATACAATAGATAAGTTTTCAGGATTTCAATGGGCCATGGCTTTGAGTTCAGATAAGGCTGATTCTGTAATCACACATTTGCTAGAAGTTATAGCAGTCATGGGAATACCTGTACAAATTAAGACTAATAATGCTCCTGCACATGTCTTTAGTAAATGAAACTTTTTTTTTGCTTATTATAATAAGACATAGTATAGGAATACCACACAATCCTACAATGCAAGCAATCATAGAGAAATCAAATTGAACTACAATGGATATGCTAAATAAACAGGATGACTTTTAGAAATAGACTACATATTACTTTGTTAACTTTGGATTTTTCTCAACAGTAATGAGAAAGGAACAACAGCTGCTAAAAGGCACTGGACTATAGAAAAAAAAAAAAAAAAAAAACAACTGAGCCAAATCAGCTTGTCTACTTCAAACATGTACTGACCTCAGAATGGAAGCCACAACATGTGCTATGTTGGGGAAGGGGTTTTGCTTTTGTTTCCACAGGTGCAGAAAAGTTATGGATTCCATCAAAATTAATAAAGACTCAATTTGGACTGGAGAAACTTCATGAAAATAAGAATTGATGACTCATCCAACCATATTACAATTCTTTAAGTTGTAAGAAAACAAAGGGTTGTGGCAGGTTTTGTTTTTGCCTTTACAGAAAACTAGAAATACACATCTTCAAGAAGATAAAAAGACCTTGTATATATTTTCATGTCTAAAACAGACAGGAGGCTATCCAGAAAAATTACAAGCAAAAGAATATTAAACCTATTAGTGTCAATATACTCTACAAGGTAAAATCTCTTCGCTTAACCTCTATGTATCTTTTATCTGTAAGAGAAGTCCCAGTGTAATTATAATTGAAAGCTGGCTTTAGAGTTGGAGTGTGGCTCTCTCCTTCTGTAATCCCAAGTATACTTGTTAAAGAAAAATGCAAAATCTCTGTACCATATCAAAAGAGCCACCTGATATGGGACAGAAGAATAACTAAAAGGGATCATGCTATTGTTATTAATTCTATGCTGAATAAATGTTCATATTAAAATCTATAAGATTATATATATATTTAAACTCTGTGATATTGATGTTCATATAAAATACTAATTAAATATAGAAATGGGCTTTATTTAGCTTCCTGTTCATTGTATTTGGGTTTAGTCTGTTATCAGTTTTCTGCAATGATTCATGACAACGCCTAGTTGTGAATTTAAAGTATCCAAAAGGAAGATGGGGTCTGACAAGAATAGTTTCACATGGACTACTACAAAACCACTAGGCCAACAAACACAAACCAAAGATCAGATTTGAACTAGAAACTACTCAGGAAAAATTTGAAGTTACTAGCTGAGATGAACCACCTTCACATACTACTTGAGACAAGCCATGCCTTTTCCTGTTATGCAGAAACTGGACAACAAAAGCTACAGTTACATATTCCAGGACTTGACGGTTAACAAAACTTGTTTTTTCATGATTTCCTAAAGATGCAGTCACCCACAGAGTGTGGGGAGTAAATTTAAGAATATCATGCCTACATTCCTGAAAGTAAGGACGTTGGATTTTGGTCTCTAAATGGGTTATAGATGATTGCCAGTGTTTAATGTTATTGGTTAAAAATTATTATTCATTATGGGTAGAAAAAAGCTAAACAAGAGTGATTAGATTCAGGGTTCTTGTTTTAAAAGAAAGAAAAAAAGGATACATATATGATAGAATAAAAGTTTAGATAACTGAATTTACTTTTAAAAAGCAATTACTAACAATTACTAGCTTTAAATATTTTACATTGAATTGTGTTTTTTGTATATTGTATGCAAATTGTGTATATTAATGTAAAGTTGAGATTAACTTTGTTAATGTACATATATCTCTAGGATTGTTCAATGTATTTTACTTATACAGTTCAAGTAACAATGTGATACAGATTGCTAGTCCATGAAAGTTATTATTACTTAATAATTAGAATATTAAACATGCAAGGAATATATATATTTTTCACCTCCTCATGGAACTTCCTCTAAAATTGACCACATAATTGGTCATAAAGCAAATATCAACAGATACAAAAACAATGGAAATAATCCCTTGTATCATATCAGACCACCAGGGCCTAAAGTTAGAGTTCAACAACACTAAAAATCACAGAAAGCCTACCAACTCATGGAAACTAAACATCACTCAGCCTAACCACCCCTGAATCAAGGAAGAAATTAAGAAAGAAAAGGAAGCTCTTCCTAGAATTTAATGAAAATGAATCCACAACGTACCCAAACTTGTGGGACACAATGAAGGCAGTCTTAAGAGGAAAATTCATAGTGCTAGATGCCTATGTGAAAAACCTAGAGAAATCCCACACTAGAGAACTAACAGCACAGATGAAAGCCTTAGAACAATTAGAAGCAAATTCACCTAGAAGGAGTAGAAAGCAGGAAATAATCAAACTCAGAGCTGAAATCAATAAAATTGAAACAAAAAGAACAATACAAAAAATAAATGAATCAAAGAGTTGGTTCTTTGAGAAAGTCAATAAGATAGATAAGCCCTTATCCAAACTAATCAAAAAGCAGAGAGAGTATTCAAATCAACAAAATGAGAAATGAAAAGGGAGACATAAGAACAGACCCCAAGGAAGTCCAGAGAATTATTAGGTCATATTCTGAAAATCTATATTCTACAAAATTGGAAAACCTAGAAGAAATGGACAGCTTTTTGGACAGGTACCATTTATGAAAATTAAATGAAGAACAGATTAATTACCTAAACAGAGCTATAACCTTTAAGGGAATTGAAGCTGTTATTAAAAGCCTACCATGTAAACAAAGCCCAGGTACAGTTGGTTTCAGTGCAGAATTCTATCAGACATTCAAAGAAGAATTACTACCATTACTCCTCAAAATATTTCACACAGTAGAAACTGAAGAAATATTGCCAAATTCCTTTTATGAGGCCACAATTACCCTAATACCCAAATCACTCAAAGAAACAACAAAAGAGGAGAATTACAGACCAATTTCCCTCATGAATATTGATGATAAAATTCTCAACAAAATTTTGGCAAACCGTATACAACAATATATAAAAAATATCATTCACCACAACCAAATAGGCTTCATCCCAGAATTGCTGAGGAGATGAGAAGCAAGGATGAGAAAGCTAGAAGATAGATTGGCTGGGTGATATTTGACAGTGGTCTGTTTACTTTTTCTGATATTTCAGCTTTTCCCTGATATCTGGCTCTGAGTTTCATTTAATAACAACCAGAATTTATGCTACAATACTCAGAAGTACTCATCCATAAAGATAAATAGGATAATGTTATTTGCAGCAAAAAAAGGGGATAGAGCTGGATGATAATTTTTGTTAATGGAAATTATTTAACTGCCAAAATACAAACTTTCTAATATGTGAAATCTAAATATATTAACCTGAGAGTGAAAAAGTGATGACTTGGCATCAAGAAGGACAGCAATGTGGAGATTGGCAAGGGTAATAGCATTTGCCTTGAATACAGGCATTGAAATATCACACTGAACAATTAACTATCTTTGCTATCAGGCCATTCTGTCATGACTTTCAAAAATTTTAATAATTATATTGGCAATTATTATCATCTATTTTAATGTCATTTTTGAATGTGACATATCCATGTCTTTAGGGATGTTTACAGAGAGAATGGTGGGACAAGGCTGATCACTGGTACCAAAGAAAATATTCTGCCTAGAAACGGCAATGAATGTAGGGCACCTACATTCACATAAGACTTCAGCAAGCTTTAAAAAGGCTCTAAACACATAGCAACAGCCAAATTCAACTCTTAGACTCATGTAGGTCATGCTGGTCTCAGTACACAAACATATTTTCCAGCAGCTGCCTGCATGATGGAGCCAGCTACCAACCACCATGTACTATTGTCATTTACTAAGCTGAGCAGTGCCAGAACAATTTAATATTCATCTAAAATGGTCAAAAAACAATACTAATGCTCAGTAACTACAGATGAAAAAAGACCTTTAAAAGAGTAACAATGTTTTTAAAAATATACATAGGCTTTCGAGAGGAAAAAAAAGGATATATACAGTCATAGATTTAAAAAAATAAAGTCCTTAAAAATTGAGTAAAGTAAGATTTAAAAAGATAATAAGCCACATGAAGATAAATACACAGAGAGTCTGGTTCCTGTTTGTTATTGTGTTGTCTTTTAATTTTTAGAGTGCTATTGAAGGAGCAATAGTTCCTTAAAGACATGGGAATTATGAAAGCTGCTAGATTAAGCCAACCTATTTATTTTAAAATATATATTGATTTCAAAATAGAAGTAAAAAAAAATGTGTGTTGCTTTGGGAGATCAGTTATCTGCATACAACTTTCAGGACAGAGCTGTAAAATGGCCTTGATAAAAAATAAAAAATAAAAATAAAAAAAATAAATTAAAAAAACTTTACCTATATTTCTTTATTTAAATAATACGGGAATATGTATGTATGTATGTATATATGTATGTATGTATGTATTTTTTTAGAGACTGAGTCTAGGTTCTGGCAAAATTTATGCATGAATGCTCCCACCAAGCAATCTTGCAATCTAAGAAAACATTTTCAAGCAGTAACAGAGCTTTGCAACTTTAAAAATAGCAATCATCTGTAAAATTACTGATGTGTTTATGTGTATGTATGTCAGGCAGTTATGTTTGGTAAGCATTGTGCAACCTTTGAGAAGATGATTTCCTACAGTGTGTAACAGTATGGGTGACATTAACAGTCTGACATTTCATAGTCTCAACATGAAGGTTTCCAACATCTTTAATAGTATACATTATTTTTGTAATAAAATTTTATCTTTTCATTGTCTGGATGAACCTGTTTTAATATCTACAACAACTATATACATCAGCACATAAAAGTTACCCCAAAGTGTAATCTTTCATGAAGTCTTCATGAGCACCCTTCTCCCATCTAAACAGATAGTCTTGATCATTTTTAGGCACTGGATTTTAGAGAAAACTAAGCAGAACTATCTGTTTTCCTAACCCATGTCAAAATTGCATAGATACTATTTGGTATTCTAATAAATACCCAGCACCAGATATTGGGGAAAAGCTGAAATATCAGAAAGATAGAGAAGCAAACTATACCGTTTCTCACCCAGATAATTCCTCAGGCCTGTCTTCCTGAATCTTCCTGAATCTCTTCATCCTTAGCAGAAAAGGGAAGTGGCAGGCCAAAAGAAGTTTTGCCCCCTCCAGCCTTATCTTTCTTTCCCTGCTCCCTACTCTTCTATTTCACTTCCTGGGTCAACTTTCTTTCTTTCTTTTTTTTTTTTTTCATTGATAAAAACAAAGAGCAGTTTACAAGTGGGATAAGCCAATCACACAAAATCACTGGTCAATTTTCTTAATGCTAGAATTAAAGGCATGTGTTTCCCCAGTACTGGGAACAGAAGCCCAAAATCACAAGTGATGGGATTCAAGGTGTGTGCCTTGAATCTTTTAGGCTTTAAACTCACAGAGATTCAGATCTCTGCCTCTTGAGTAATGAGATTAAAGGCTTGGGACAACACTTCCTGACTTTTGTATGGGTAGCTCTTCCTCTGATATGTCAGACTATTTTTATTAAATATAAAAATATATCACCACTAGTCCCCAATCAAGATACTGGCAACTTTGTTCACCCCCAAAGTCTACAATGTAATCACATTTTTAGCTCCTAAATGAATGCCATCTGACTGGTCAAGTGATCAAAAGTCAGTTCAGTGTTTTGACTTCCATTGTTCTGTTGTGAGAAATAAAACATAGATCTGTATTTTCTTTGATTTTTTGTATTACTAAACAGAATCCAAAATAATTTTCCTTCTCTTTAATTTCACTCTGTTATTCATGCTCCTAATGGCTTAAGAAGTAAAAGGAACCAACAGCTTATAAGTACATATTCAAACTAATGTTTAATTGACAGGATAACTCCTCACTGAGATTTCAAAAACTTCTTGAATTTTAAAGGGAGAAATGATTTTCTTATATTCTCCTCTATGAGCTTTCATGATTCTGTGTGAATTTCTTTTCAGTTGTCACTCACTCAAGTTTTCTTACACAGAAATTAATAAAAGCAAATTGCGTATTTTCAATTTCCTGGAAAAATACACAAAAGTTGATTGCACAATGCAATGGAATTTTTATTAACAGTTAAGGCATTCTGAGTCCTACAGAGTAAACTAGAATATCCTTTACTACACGAGAAGATATGATTTCAAAATTATTTTCTATTAACAAAACTAAGCACTTGTGACCAATTAAGATTTATTGAGTTGATTAATTTAATACTGTGTAGAAAATTATTAACATAAAAAATGATAAAACAACAATTCAGGTAATGATGTTCAGTTCTTATATATTGATTTTACAAAAATAAAAGCCTCTAGTTTTTCTAAAATAATTCTTTATAAAATTTCTGATATTGTTTTCCTTTGTATTTCTGTGACTTCCCTGTTCTTCACAATAAATAGGAAAACACTAAGAATTTTCTTTAAAGAGTGTTAACTCATTTCAGCAACTCAATTACAGTGAGAGTCAGAGTACAGCCCATAAGCAAATATGACTTTTAAAGAACAAAAAGTTGTTATAAAACCCATGATGTTGGCAAGTTAATAAAACTAAAACTTGACATAAGACTTAAGTATTTTGTTCATTCACATGGAGAAAACCCTATGTTAGTAAGAAACTTCAATACACAGTTGCTTTGAACACCTCAATTTCATGTCTCATGTTAGTATCCATGTGCAGAAAGACCAGAAAAAAAAATCAGAATTGACCTGTTATAAGATGACAATTACAGTGAAAATCAGCACCATGAGTAGGAGAATCACTTTACCTGTAGACATTGCATTTAAAAGCAAAGTGCCTCCAGTTCCAGGAATGGTTTACATTTCATTGAGTTAATGTCCAAAGGTGTCCCATGAGAATCCTTAAATAATCCAGACTGTTGTCAAGGCTAAAAGTTTGGTCTCTACAAACTGATGTTTAGGCCCCATTGTTGAAGGTAATATCCACAAAGCTCATAGAACATGGGAAAGTGGACTTAGTGCCTACTTGGAGCCTTCACTCTTAGTGTTCATGTTTCTGGAAAGTGTTCTTCATGCTACCAGAGAAGAAAGATAAACAACAGCCCAGGTATAAACCCTTTCATATTAATGGTGAACTGACAATAAGATACATTATTACAGTAAAAGTACAAAAGTTGTGGGAAATGCCAATAACTTTGTGATAAATGTTAAAATTCACTTCCTGAGATGGAATCCATCTATAACAGTGCTCAGATGGCTAAGAACCTGAGAACATATAAGTCAGGAACCTAGGATAAAACCAAGTACTACTATCCTGACAAAGGAATATAGTGATAAAATGGCTCCTTAGGACATTCTGCTATATTTATAGATCATTGCTCGGTTTTCATCAGAGAATCTATAGCAAGACAATATGCAGAGAATTGGAGTCCTTAGAATGATCAGACCTAAAAGGAAAGTTTTCATTAAATCCCTCTTGTGAGGGCTCAAGGAACCCTATGGAAGAGGAAGCAGAAACATTGCAAGACCCAGAAGCTATGGAAGACACAAAGAAACAAGACCTTCTAGACATAGTATGACTAATGCACATAAGTTACAGAAACTGTGGCAACATGCACATGGCCTACATATCTGTGAAAAGGGAACACAAGCTACCAAGCCTAATCCAGACATTATCTCCAACTGTGAGTTAACTGCTAAAAAAGAAAAAACAATTAGTTTTCTTCAACAGAATTTCTATGGGTATATGAACCCTTTTGAAGGCCAGAGTGCTCAACAGTAAGAGATAGCCAACAAAAAATGAACTCACTGGCACTTTTGGAGGTTTTAAATCTCATAGTACTTTGTATGCTTTTCTTTCTTTTCTTTTTTTGGTGGTTTGGTGATTTTGTTTGTCTTTGCTTTTGCTTTTTTATCTTACAATTGTTTTGTGCATATATTATGCTTTCTGCTTATGTGTTTTTATGGATTTCTGCATGTGATAATGTATTTGTCTTTGCATCTATGCTTGTTTCTTGAGTTCTTTTAAGGCTTTTTTCTTCTGTGTGCTTGTCTGTTTTGTCCTATTCCGTTTTGTTTTTATTTTATCATTTTTAATTATTTTTTTTAACTATAATTTCTTCTTGGCAAGTAAAGAGAGGGTGTGGATTTGTGTGTTAGGAAATTGAGAAGGATATGGAAGGAACTAGGGAGAGTGAAACCAAAGTCATAATATTTTGTATGACAAATGTATATTTTCAATTCAGAACAAAAAAGTAAATGTGGCCATTAGAGCCTTCATAGTATTGGTGTGCTGGACTTAGGTAAAACCAGTGAGCAATTGCATTGAGTCTAGCCAGTCAAAAAATTAATTAGCATTCATTCTACTTGATGAGGGATAGGTGCGTTATATCTACCAGAAAAATAAACAACTTGAAAATTTAACACTAGATGTTTATTTAGACATTAGGAATTTTGATGTACACTTTATTAGTATATAATCTCCCTCAAATTTTAATTATAGTTTATAATGAATAAAAGAATTAACTGAAGCTAATTGTACTGTAGTGAGGTCATGAATAGGTTAGGCATATTTTACTTTTGATTTTAAAATTAGCTAATAGTACATTGAATACCTCACATAATAAAGTTGGTCTGAAAGACTATATACATGTGTCTGTGCTTTTCGTTAGTATAGGATTTTAGTGTATAAAATATATTTCTCCTTTTTGGTATTAAATTCAATCACTAAATGATGCCTGATATTATCTTCCTGAAATCCAGTGTTCTTTTCTAGGACTCTAGGCAGTTTTGTTTTTCTTGTAAACAATCCTATGACACACTACTTTTAAATCTCTCAATGACACTACATAAGGTTATGTATGCATCATCTGCATAGTTAGTACAAGTATGATATTGCACAGTTTCACCCAATTTTTAGCTTTTCACTCTTCAGGTTTACTTATTCTTTATTGTTTGTTCTTCTGCTGCCTTTAACCTTGGTGAAAAATCTGGCCTGAGGCAGAAGAAAGTCTATGGCATTGACAAAATAGGAAATATCTTCTCTGTGACCCTTAGAAACCTGTGCTGTGTGACTGAGACAGAAGCTCTAGTTTGACCCAAACATCTGAGATGGATTGATCCAGAAATAGCAAAAACAAAAAACAAACAAAAACCATTCGTTGGCTCTAGAATACAGGTAGATTCCATGTCCCAAAATTCAGTAGAGTCCTCACTAGTGTAGAAAGACACGCTCCTTGTAAAACCCAATTGTAGTAGCTGAGAGCCACATGTGACTATGGAATATTTGAAATATGGCTAGTGGGGCTGAGAAATTGACTTTAAGTATTAACTGGTTTAAATTAATGCAAATTTAAATAACTCCTGTGGATACTAACTCCCACATGTCACAGGGTACTTAATCTATGGTTAGAAGAAATGGTTAATTGATGTGACTTCAGAATCTTTACAATTCATTATAAAAAAAGTTGAATAAAAGGAGATGCTTATATATACACATAGAATGAATATAAATATTTATAGCATAATTGAATTTATTTAAAGTGTTTTAGCTAATCTTTTAATTATTAATTAAAATTTTTTTAGAAATTAAATATAAATATTGGTGTCAGATTTTATCTATAACCAAACTTTTATATTTCAATGTGGTAAAACATACTCAATTTAAGCAAAATTAAATCAACTTGTTCATTTTCAACTAATTGTTTTTTCTGTGTTGGTTGTTGTTTAACAGGATCTCTTGTAGCATAGGCAGTCTCAAAATAGTTATAGCTGAACCTAACTTTTCTTGAACTTCTAATATTCTTGTCTTCACATTTAAAATTTAGTGCAATTGTGTTGGAATTAGAGCCTCACAGAATTATGCAAAGCTTTACAAAGGAAGTCTCTGCTATGTTCACACATTTCCTTACATATCAAATTATTCTGAAGTGCATTCTTGGTTACCTACTGTTATAAGGCAAACTTTTACCTCCTGCACTTTGCTGAAAGAAATTAAAAAGAGTCATTGAGTATTTTACAGCCAAATAAATACAGTGTTCTTAAAAATATAATTTTTCAAGGATGATAAAAACGGAAATAAAAACCAATAATTTTCAATGTCCTAGAATAAACAGATATATAGATTCTGAATCATAGGTAATTAAATAGTTTTGTGCTATATAAATGACTAATTCTTTCATAGAAAATACATTATTCTCTTGACAAACCTAATAAAATATCATAAATATTGAAGAATATAATGTTAAAACATATGAAGACAATTACATCTAAGTCTCTTCCTGTTGCTGATGGTTTTTTGTTTTTTTTTTTTTTAAAAAAAGAAAACTTTTGTCAACTGCAGCCTCTTCAGAATCAGGGCTGTTTCCGTGAATAGAATGCCTACTTCTCTCAGGAATGTTCACAGTGACTCTCTGACACCGAATGCAGGCTGGAGGAGGATGTCTGGGAGGGAGGCTGTCAAGGTCTTTGACACTTTGCTGTCTGCACCATCTCTCCTCAATGTTCTCAACAACCATATTTCCAAAGATTTCCTTCATGGCACGTTTTTCTCTCAACCCTTGACTGTCTATTTGTGAATTCATTTAACTTTGTGAATTTTTCTTAGGTAACATTTACATTTCTGAACTCCTCTTGCTCTGTTATTTTTCATCTCCCCAGTAATGCTTTTATTAAGGAATTTTAAATTCCCTTTTAAAAAGTAAAATATAATAAGATAAAACAAAAATATAATAAGCCCATCACAGACCAGGCATCCAACAGGGGGAGAAGTGCCTAAGAGAAGACACAAGAACCAGAGGCTGACTTGCTCACAAACTTGAGAGTTCCGTAAAAATATTAAGCTGAAAGCCTGTCTCCATTTTCTAACCTGGGTAAAATTCTGAAGCACATATGATTGAGAAATTAAATCATTGTACCAAACTATAGAATGAAATAAAAAGTCCACAAATGTAAACTGTCTTTAAAGTTACTAAAGGTATTTCTGGGTTTCTCTTAGTGTTAAGTATTAATGATACAGATCCTGTATGTTCAGAGTGGTGTTTACCTGAAAAATATTTAACAGCAAAACTTTTAATGGCTGTTAGGAATAAAAGAATAGTCAGTGTAACTAAGAATGTTTATCTTTAAAGTCCATTTAACTGATTGCCATAATATTGGAATTTGAAGATATAATGGTTGAACCATGATTTATTTATAAAATTAACATCTGCGGAAAATCAAATGGAAAAGGCCATGATGAGGTTGTTGTTAGGGAAAATCTGAACAGTATACAGAATATCCAATTAGCCAAGGAGCATAACACAAATTATTATGCCATTTATACATAAACATAAAGTAAATATTCACAAAATATTGCATATATTATAGATATAATTCCACATATAATACAAGTACATACACATTACATATAAAACTATGTATCAGTTAATAGGAGGAATATGTTCACAAAAAATGCATTGTCCAACAATTTAATAATTGTAAAAACCTTACAGTAAACTTAGTTAAGTCAATAGAATACGGGCACTTTGTCCCCAGTATATTAGACTATATTGAAGAATCTATTACTTTGAGACTATAAACTTGCACAACCCATTATTTAGTAGGCATTAGAGGCAAGTGCAAAATAATACTATTTTTTGTATTTGAAAACCTTTTACATATAGAATGAATACATTTACAATACTAAACAATTAAAATGATTTTAGAAAATGAATATGAACTACTGTTGTATAAATAGTATGGTATTTATCTGCATTTTCTCTTTTTAGCATTTTTTAAAAATTAAACTTTTTTTTACATATACCAAGCACAGTTCCCCCTCCTTCCCCTCCTCCCACTCCACCCTCAGCTTCCCCCTACTGATTCCTCTCTCCCTATCCACTTCTCAGAGAGAGTAAGACCTCCTATGAAGAGTCAACAAAATCTGACATATCAAACTGAGGCAGGACTAAGCCTCCCCTCACTCCCCTGCCACCTTGCATCAAAACTGCCCTGTATAGGGAATAAATTCCCTAAACAGAGTTTATGTACTAGGTATAATCCTGGTCCCACTGACAGAGTCCCAAACTGCTCATGCTATACAACTGTTATTCACATTCAGCAGGCCTAGTTTGGTTTCATGTAGAGCCCTCAGCTGTCAGTACAGAGTCAGTGAGATCCCAATAGCACATATTAGCTGTCTCTGACCATATATAAATAAATTGTGCTTATATATACATACATGTTCATAATATGTGCATATATGATATATATGTGTACATGCATACTTCATATTTACAATGTTTTAAGATGTACAGGATAAATGTAGCAAATATTTTCAAATTTTGATATGTGATTGATATTTATAAGTCATAGGCATATTTATCATTCAATAATGAAAAATAACAATAGCAGCATAGAGACAATGGATTTCAAAAGACATCTATACTAATGTGAAAAAAATGTGAAAGTTTCCTCAACAGTATTAGTCACTAGAAAATGCAATTAAAAGCACAATGAAGTAGTTCTTCATACTAGCTAGGATGTTGAGAAATGTAAAGTCTCAGACTCTCTCAGTTTGAATGGAAAATGAAGTAGCTATTTTAGAAAGCATGTATTTTCTCTAAATTTAAAGCATTGTTAGAACTCACTTTACTGTTCTAGAGTATACACTGAAAACAAAAACATGAAATAAAACAATATTGTGAATATTGTAAGAGTGTTCTTAGGCAAAATTGTGAATAACTCAAATGTACATAAGGCAATAAGTTGATAAAATATGAATGCATAGATTGACCTACAGATAAATATGTCTACAAGAAAGCTGAATTCTATCCCTAAGACCTACATCATAGAGGAAGAGAGCTGTTATTCTCTGACTTCCACATGTGCCATAGTAGGTATGTATGTATTATATATACACAATAAATAAGTAAACAAACAACATATTTAAAATACTATATTGTTCAACAGTAAAAAATAAATGAAGTGATAAATGATACATAATGAATAATAAAAATGAATAAAGTGATACATGCTACAATGTGGATGAAAATTGCAAACATATTAAATCAAAGCTAAGTGCAAAACACTACATGTTATACATTTGTATTCATAATAAATATCTGGAATAAGCAAATCTGTAAGGGCAGAAATAATGACTGGTGTGGGCTTGTAGTATGTAGAAGAAGTGAGAAGTGGTTTCTAATGGGTAGAAGTTACTTGTGTGTACATATGTGTTCAAGTGTGTATGAATAAGTGTGCATTTATGTAGAGGTCAGCAGTTGGTGCTGACTACAGTCTTAAATACCTTGCTAACTTATTTTTGGGGTCAGTATGTTTCAATGGGACTGAAGATCACCAGCTCAACTAGACTCGCTGCCCAGTGATGTTGTTATAGACATTATAAGAGCATGCTGTTAAACCAGACATGTTTTACATTGCTACCAGGTAATGCGCTGAAGCTTTCATGCCGGTGGAACAAATTTTATGTAGCATTGTCTGACTTTAATTCTTGAGATCAATCCATCTCTGTCTCCAAATACTGGGATTCAAGGCATTTGCAACCATACCTGGATGAGATACAGGTTTCTTTTGATGGAAAACAACCTGATTCTGACAGTAGTCTGTGTTTATGGCTTCCCTACACTACAAAGAGTAGAAACACACTGAGCTACACACTTTAGACAAGTGCATCAGATGGCATGTGGAGCACACCAAAATGAATCTATTAAATAATAATATAAAATACTACTCGAACAATATACTGCATTGGTGTATTTAAATACATCCTTTTAAAAATGTATTTGGTTAAGACAGGAAAAGAAGACTCATTTTGATTATTTTTTAACTTATTTTTGCTGGTGAAGTTTTGCTGTTTTTCTTAAATACTATGTCAAAAATACATTCACTGAGTTGTAATGATGTGTTATCTGTTGTAAAATTTTTACTATTTTTTAAAATAACATTAGTAGGCTAATGCTTATAACCAATAAGCATATAATGCATTCCTATGAAAATTATCTATTTTCATTGCTTTCTAAGGTACAAATTGTTCTCTAACAAAGATTATTTTATGTTTATGGATATTTTGCTTACATATATGTCTGTGCAAAACATGTTTACCATGTTGCTACAGATTCTCCAAGAGGGTGTCTGATCCACGGAAATTGTAGTTAACAGGCAATAGAACCCCACATATATGTGTGGAGAATTGAACTCTAGTCCAATGGATGAACAACCAGTGTTATTAACCTTTGAGCTACCTCTCAAGTGATTGTTATAGCTTTATACAAAATTAATCTGAGACTGGAGCTCAGTTATGTTAGCGACTGAATACTAATAACCATATTTGAACCCAAATCCTATTCATGAATATTTTTTCTCACAAGATCATATGATAACTACCCAACCACTTAATAAAATAATTTTACAAACACAAGTATTAAATAGACTTCGATAAATATGGCAATATGTATATACATATACTTTCATGAATTGTGTTTGATCTTAGGTACATATCAAATACTATGGTTTCTTCAGGCTTTAATCAAACAGCCTTGTGTGTTAGTGCCTCCTCTCTCTTGCTGTATTGGCCTCTTTCTTTCCTCCTATGTCTCCTCATTATTTCATTTCCATTTTCATATCACCTGTTGCCTTCTATTTTCCTCCCATCAAACCCCCACCTTTGATTACTTTATACTTTTCTGGTTTCTATGGTTTCCCCATGTTATATACTTAAATCACAGGATTTTAGAGCTAGAAAGCAATGTGGTATTAGGTTTCTAGCCTGGACTTTCTGGCCGAGGCCTGAGGTTCTGACCCACACTCAGCTCCACTTTCCTCAAAAAAAATCACAGACAGCCTTATATTACTTTTATGCTCATTGACCTAGAGTCCAGGCATATAATTTGCTAAATCTGTCATCTGAACTCATCCCATCTTGTTCAGCTGTGTGGCTCAATACCTTTCCTCAGAGCAGCATTTCAGCTTCTTTCCTCTGCGTCTGATGTCTCATTGTCACGTCTCCAATGCATCTCTATGGAGTATGTCTGGTGGCTCTGCCTGTGGTCTGTGAGGCATGTCTCTGTTGGATTCTCTTGGTGTCTCTGTTTTTCCTGTACTCAGAGTTTTCTTAGCATGGTAGCCCTGCCTACACGTTTTGTCTGCCTTCTGGCCAATCAGCTTTTTATAAAACTAGTAGGCAGAACAAATATTTACAGCATAGCATAATCCCACTACAAACCAATATGAAAAGGAACAAAAACTGCTTATCTTCCTGGGTATGGATTACCTCATACAATATAATCTTAATTAGTACATTCATTTATTTGAAAATTTTATGATCCCATTAATTTTTTATAGCTGGATAATATTCTGTTGCACATTTAGTCCACATTTTTATTATCTATGTCTTGTTCTGATAACATAGCTTCCTGGTGCTAGTGAGAACTGGAAACTAGAAGATACTCTACAAGCTTTACATTGCTAACCCAGTATAATCTACTCTCAATGTATTCTTATACACACCTATCATTGTACCTACTAAACCCTCATCAAAGATGCCTTTCTTTTTCTAGTGAATTGGTAGGTAAGCAGTGAGGCATTTTTACACTCATTATGTTTCTCTTTGGGAAGCCACTGAGTTACCTTCAGGGTTCACCTGAAACAGCATAGTGTTCCACTACTGTTCTGTGAGGTATTGTGTGTGTACTATGTGTATATATGTTATATATATATGTATATCTCATCACATATATATATATACACATACTAGTTTATTCACTCTTGCTCCTTTGTACATGTGCTTACTACAGTTTACCACTTGGGTTGGGATAATCAAGTAGGGGCTTGTTTCTTGAGAAGTCTCTCTCTCTCTCTCTCTCTCTCTCTCTCTCTCTCTCTCTCTCTCTCTTCCCCCCCCCCCCCCCCCCCCCCACTCTCTCAGCGGGTATTGGTTTTTGTACTCATTTCACTAGTGCTAGGACCTTAGGAAATTTTACTCATCCATGCTGGCATATCAATTGGTATTGTTATTTTACAGAACTTGCTTAGGCAGCTATGTTGTTGAGGTTTGATGGCATAGCTCCATGTCACATATACAAGAGACAGTCTCTCAGCAGATGTTCTAGTTTAGTTCTGTAGATGTTTCCATCTTTCCAGCTCTCTTTCTCAATGTTCTCTGATCCTTAGCTGGAAGAGTTATGTTGTAGATGTCTCACACCCCCACATAGTCTGTTGTTCTATACATTTTGAGCAGTTGTTACTTCCTGTAATGGTCTCCATCTACTACAAAGAGGAGATTCTTCAGTGAACAGTGAGAGCTATGCTTATGTGAATATAGGGATTTGGAATGCAATTAAAGCTATACTAGCTTAGAAAACCTCTAGGTTCCGTGGGTTGGTGTCAGTCTTGAATTCCCTTCTTTGAGTGGGCCTTTAATATAATTAGGGGGATGCTGTTTATCCACAGGCTGTGAATTCCACTAGTGAATCTTGATGATTTCTTTCTAGGATGGTAATCAGTCATCGGTTTTATAGCTGGGGAGAACTATTTGTTGCTTTCTTCCTTGGCAGCTTGCATAGAAACCTTCAGATACTATGAGAGCCTGAGTTCATGCAGGGGGCTTCTGGGTCAAGTGCCTCACGATTCATCTAAATCCTTCATTATCAGTGTGTGGTATCTTAGCAATAAGGTCTTAATTTCAAGTTTGGTGACAAACAAGTGCAATAGCAGTAGTGTTTAAAGAAAATCTATTCATTATTCTTTTCCAATGCACTATATTGTTTATAATTGATACAGTCCATTTAAACTTCCCATAGTTTTGATGTTCTTAATAACAAGCTACTTGTATAATTCACTATTTTCCTCTTACTCTTCCTTGCAAATTGAGAATTAAATTTAAAGGCTCATTTACACTCAGTTGTTCTCTTTGGGAAGCCCCTAAGGTACCTTTGCTGTTCACTCGAAGCAGCATGGTGTTCCACTGTCTTTCTGTGAGTGATCATCCATGGCTATTGAATGGTTGTTCTCCAACATGAGGAAGGGTACTGAGGATGCTCTAAGTATAATTGTTCTTCTGTCTTTCTAAAAGACTCTGATAGCTCAGACTGGCCTTTAAATCATTATATAGCCAGAACAAGTTTTAATTCCTGATCCTCCTGCCTCTAACCTACCATTTCAATCCTCAGAGCATACATAGTGAAAAATATCACAACATCAATGCAAGTATAAAGTTTTCTCTTAATTTTAGAAATTCACAATTATAATGTGTTATAGTTTCTACTTCAGAAAATATTTTCAAAATTTATTTTTTATCCTTGTGATGTCTATGCATTTATTTCCTCTTTGAAGAACTTGATAACACATGTTGGACCATTATCAGTGTCACCTTCTTTCTAGTCTTTTCATTTTGTTCATTACTTCTTTTAAAATTTTTAAAGTATAAAATTACACTTACAATTGAATTAGAACTACAATTAAAATGGAATTGCATCACATTCCTCCATTTATTTTCTTCTTCTAGCCTTTCTGAGGTACTCTTACTTTATTGTTCCCATGTCTCTCTTTAAACACATAGCTTCTTTATATGATGTATTTGTGTGTGTGTGTGTGTTTGTGTGTGTACAAAAATATATGACTACAACCTGTGAGTTCATTTTTGTTTTAGTATGCATATGGTTTCCAGGCTGAATACTCTGTATTGAACACTAATAGGAGCCTCATCCGTGGGAGAAACTAATTCTCCTTCTCCCAACAGTTATTAATTTCCTATACATTTTGCCTAGTGGTGAAGTCTCACAAAAATTTCTCCTTTCCTTGTTAACTTGTGCATTGATAATGATATTTTTCACATCACATAGCAGCCATTTCTAGGAGAGACTGTTACACAAAAGGCTTCCTAGTATTTTGGCTCTTAAAATTCTTTTCACCCTTTCTTCATTCTGAGCTACTACAATGAAAATTTATCTAATAGGCTTTGCTCTCCAAGGCCTAAAGATCTGGGCATTCATCCAGTTGTCAATTTCTATGTTGGCCTTCAGTGCTGTAAAGCATGGTTTATTTGATGAGGACTGGTATCTAGCTACACTTATTAGTGGATATAAAGATAAGATTCAGAAAGTAGTATGGAATTAGATTAGTTTCTAAGGTTCATGTTCTCACTGGGAAGCTGGCTAACTTTTTAGTACTAGGCATAGTTTCCCACCCATTGAGTGGTCCATATGTCCAATTAGACAGCTATTGGTTACCACCAACATATAAAAACTATTATTTTGTAAATATAAATAAAATATAAAATAACAATATAAATTAAAATATATTTCTCAATGAAGAGAACCATTATGAACATCTTGCTGTGTTGGCCATTGTTGTGGTTCATAGATTTTATAGGTGGGTAGGACTATTGAATTGCTACCCTCCCTTGGTAGCCTGCATAGTTATTTTCTGGCATCCTGGAAGTCAGACTACAGAAATCGAGGATTTGAGATCATATTCAGATAAATCATCTGTGTCTTGTGCTCTGCTTGTGAAGTGTCTTCAATAAGGGCCCATGCTAGACCTCTGAGAGACCCATGAGGAGCTACAAAGTCTATGTTGTTTGGAAAGTCACTGGCATTTAAAATGTCACATTAGTTTAGTGTAACATCACATTTTAAGCAACTTTTTCTCCCAGACAAGAATCTTTGGAATTGTGATTGTTTTTCTCCCAGCATCTACTTTTCTCTAAATGTTACAGAAAAAGAAAAACTTAGAAGCTTTGTTTGTCTTCTCTAGGACTTCTCATTTAAATGGATGCTATTATCCTTGTGACAGCTCAGAGAAGTCAGCATCCCTTTGCCATCAGCCATGGAACATCTCACACCTGGTCTGGTTATTTGCTATTTTGAATGTGTATTGACAATTAATATTCTGATTATTTTTGCTGCCAGCCTCTGTGTGAAACCTCACAGCTAGCAGTTTCCAGACACCCAACTTAACTTCAGAGTGTGTAAACAAGGCTTTTCAAAGAACTTTATACTCTTATACTCACAACTAAAGTATTTTTTAATTTAATTTCTATGCTAGGCATGTGAAATTTGTGCTTCAAAGCTGCATTTGGCTTATACTGTCACAGATCAGAAGTATCTTTACTGTTACCAAGGGTGATGGATACAAAGAAAAGTGAAGTGAGGACAGCTGTGATCCCCACCCACCGAAAAAAACGTAGCTACATCCATTGTCCTCCAAATGAGTATAATCTGTTGGACCCTGCTTTTGCATTTCTCTCACTGACAGGCCTTTATCTGCAACTATGTACCCAAATATGCACAAGCACAGTCATTTCTTCTTCATAGAAATATTTTATTGCATAAATAAATAATAGAAATGGTTTTCAATTTACAAGTTTTCTGTGAACTTTCTAGTAATAACCATTTTCTTTTAGGCCACCAACCAGCTCCCAAATCATGACACAGAGATTTATTAGTTTTTGAATGCTTGGCATATTTTAGGCCCATTTCTAACTAGTCTTTTGTTTTGTTTTGTTAAAAAAAAAAAAACACACAAAACAAAACAAAAAAAAAAAACAAAAAAAAAAAACTTAACCTGTTTCTTTTTATCTACCTTTTGCCTTGGTGATTACTACCTTTCTTACTTCAGTATCTCCCGCTTTCAGAGGTATGTCTGCCAGCTGTCTGCCTGGCTTCTTGTCCCAATGTGTTCCTCGTTCCTCCTCTTGTTCCTCCCCTTCTTTTTGAATCTATATTTCTCATCATATTTATTCTCTTTGCCTACCAGCTCCACCTATCTTTCTCTGCCTAGTTATTGGTTATTCAGCTTTTCACTAGATCAATCAACGTCCTCTGGCAGGCAAGGTAAAACAGATGCAACACATCTTTACATAATTAAACATGCGTCCTTACAGTATTAAACAAATAGAGCATAAATCAAAGTAACACACCTTTCCACAGTTAAAGTAATATTCTACAGCTTAAAAAAATGTTTGCCTAGTTAAAATAATATTCCACATCATTTTCTACTTGATGGTCCTTAACTTTTTACAAGGATTTTGTTCACTAAATACATGTTCCTTTCCATCTACAAAAGTATAGGTGTCCCATAACAATGCTTATATGTATAAACACAGGTGAATTTTCTTGGGTTTTATAAAACAAGATGGGAAATCTTTTAGTTTTAGAAATTCTCTTAATAGGAGTCTTTATTACTTCCATGGTCACTGATCTAGGTCAGATATCAAGTTGAATTGGGACATGGCTCAAATCATGCCAGGTATGGTATTTGTAACCCTCACTTTATGACTGATTTAATAATATAAAGATCATGTATAAATGAAATCCATTTACTGAACCAACCCTGTTTCTTTGATTCTATGCACTGTGCCTCATTTTATGATACACACTGCTCTATCTCTGTTAAAGCCTACCCAAGAACAGGCCATACCCTATTAGTATACATGAACCTTGTTGGCATGGAGTTCAGCCAACTTGAATTTTAATAAAGACTCATAGGCAGTTGTTAGGAAACAAATTTCATAATGACACTCAGAAAGGCTGTAAATCTATTTTTAGGCAGATGATATATGTGGCCCATGCCTCGGGACCACCAAATGATAATAGTAGTAATACTCTAGAGTAAGGAAAGGAAATATTTTTACATAAAACTTAATAAATCATAGAATATTTCTTGGCATCCTTCTGCATCTTTCTCACCTCTCTCTGGCCTATGAATGCCAGCTGCAGTTTCAGGCTCAGTATTGATTATCTTGCTGAAAGCCAGGAATATCCTAGGGAACAATGAAGTCTTTTTGTCAAGTATTCTTCAGAGAATAATGAGACATGACAATACATATGTACAACTAAAGCAACTGAGCTTTACATAGCTGATAATTCACATATGCATTTGAATGTCTTTCAAAAATAAAGTTATAGATAAATTCTACAGTATTTATGTTTTACATACGCATAGAGGCATGCATGATTTGTGTGTGTGTGTGTGTGTGTGTGTGTGTGTGTGTGTGTGTTGTGTGTATTAGTAGTAGCAACAGCACAGAAACTACATTATTGCATTATGGAAATGAGCTATGTGTCAAGAGAAAAATCTTAGATAGGACATTTCATGGAGACTTAAGAAGCAAGACGCTCATCAGTAGAATAAAGAAACCCTTTTGGCAGTGTTAGGTTACTGACAAATTTAGATTGCCAACATTGCATTCACATCTTAGAAGTCAAATAACCCATATTTCAGTTTCTTCTAGAAGTTAAATAAGTTATTTTTTTTCATAATCTTCTATTTGCTCTTCTGTGAACTGTTAAGAACTGCCAAGATTGGCTAAATTTGGAAACCATTTAAAGAAATCATATTAAAAATCCAACTTCCTAAAATTGAACCTTATGTGAACTCCAACATCAGAGGAATCCAGAAAAAAAATGAAATGAATATTTAGTACAAAACAAATTAAAGAGTAAGTTATAATACAAATACTTGAGGTTGAAACAGTTTAAGGCTGTATGTGCAATTGCCTTAAAATTTGAAAAATAATGTGTGAAAGTCAGAGAACATAACGGTGGAGACAGACAAGGGCACAGCATCACCAAAACCTTTTGTCAAATGATCACTACAGGTGACTTCTGTGTCTCTTTCCCAGTAATCCTAGCTCTGAGAGAGAGCCAGGAAGCAAAGAGGAAAATGTGATATTTCTTTATACCTAAAATTGAAGAACAAAATCAAAAGATACATAAGAAAAATACTTTCAGCTAAGATTTGTTTTCATTCTTAAAAAACATCATTAATATAAGAATTTCTATATTTTTCTATTTTGTTTTTCTTCATCTTCCTAATTTTTTAAATTTCTAATTGTCCTTATTTCTTAGTATGTTGGAATTTTTTTCTTTTCTTTTTTTTTATTATGAAGAAAGTCACATTTTCAATCCATGTATATCCTTGTTCAAGGTCCCTTTCCCATTCCATCCCTTCCAGTCACTCTCTTTTCTCCACATCTTCCCATCTCTTCCCCAGAAAGGTCAGGAGGTCCCAAGGTCCCAATATCCCAATATGGATTAGTTCAGCATCCACTCCTGACAGATCTAGTTTTCTCACCCCAACATCAAGACTGAGTCAGATGTTTCTCCAGAGGGAGTGGAATCCAAGTTGCCAGTCCAAGGTGTTTCAGATCCCAAGGTGTTTAGTGGTTGTGGTTTGCAGCTTGGACATGCGTTGCTTTTTGCTTTTTTGTTTAGAGTCCACTAATGAATGACTACACCCCTTACTTATCTTTCGGGGTTTATGATACCTCACTCAGGAGTATATTCTCCAAATCCATCCATTAGCCTGCAAATTATAGGATATCATTTTTTTTCTTTCTGCTGAGTAGTATGTCAATGTGTATATTTACCACAGTTTGTTAATTCATTCTTTGGTTGAGGGGCATCTAGGTTTTTTCCAGGTTCTTGCTATTATTAATAATGCTGCTATGAACATAGTAGACCTAATGCCATTGTAGTATGAAGGTGCATCTTTAGAGTATATGCCCAGTATGAAGGGACATATTTAGAGTATATGCCCAGTAGTAGTATTGCAGGATCCTTGGGAGGTTGATTCCCAGTTTTCTGAGAAACTCCCATACTGCATTCCAGAGTGGATGAATAAGTTTACACTCCAACCAACAAAAGCAGAGTGTTCCCCTTGCTCTTCATCCTCTCCAGCATAGGCTATCATCTGTGTCTTTTATCTTAGCCAATCTAACAGGTGTTAGGTGGTATCTCAAAGTTGTTTTGATTTGGATTTCTCTGATGGCTAAAGATGTTGAGCACTTTTTCAAGTGCCTTTCAGCCATTTGTAATTCTTCTGCTGAGAATTCCATTTTTAGTTCTGAACCTCATTTTTTTGATTGGGTAATTCAATCAATTTTGGGCTCTAGATTCTTGAGTTCTTTATATATTTTAGAGATCAGTCCTCTATCACTTGTAGGGTTGGTGAAATCTTTTTCCATTCTGTAGGCTGTCATTTTGTCCTATGGACAGTGTCCTTGGCTTTACAGAAGCTCTCAGTTTCAGGAGGTCCCACTTATTGATTGTTGTCCTTAGAGTCTGTGCCACTGATGTTATATTTAAGAAGTGGTTGCCTGTGCCAATTCATTGAAAGGTATTTCCCACTTTCTTTTCTATCAAGTTCAGAGTATCTGGGTTTATGTTGAGGTCTTTGATCCCCTTGGATTTGAGTTTTGTGCAGGGTGATAGGCTTGGATCTATTTGCATTTTTCTGCACACTACCAACCAGTTATGCCAACACCATTTGTTAAAGACACTATCTTTTTTCCATTGAATATTTTTGCCTCTTTGTCAAAGATCAGGTGTTCATAGGTTTTTGGGTTAATATCCAGATCCTCAATTTTATCCCATTGATCTACATGTCTGTTTTTATGCCAGTACCAGACTGTTTTTATTACTATAGCTCTGTAGTATAACTTGAAGTCGAGGATGATGATGCCTCCTGAGGTTCCTTCTTTGAGCAAAATTGTTTTGGCAATCCTGGCTTTCCTGTTATTCGAAATGAAGTTGAGTATTGTTATTTCAAGGTCCGTAAAATATTGTGTCATGATTTTGATGGGCAGTGCATTGAATCTGTAGATTGCTTTCGGTAGGATTGCCATTTTTACTATGTTGATCCTACCTATCCAAGAACATGGGAGATCTTTCCATTTTCTGATATCCTTTTCAATTTCTTTCTTCAGTGATTTAAAATTTTTGTCAAATAGATCTGTTACTTCCTTGTTTATAGTTACTCCAAGGTATTTAATGTTACTTGCAGCTATTATAAAGGGTGATATCTCCCTTATTTCTTTTTCAGCCCTTTTATCTTTAGTGTATAGGAGGGCTACTGATTTCTTTGAGTTAATCTTCTATCCCGCTACATTGCTGAAGGTGTTTATCAGCTGTAGAAGTTCCCTGGTAGAATTTTCTGGGACACGTATGTACACAATCATATCATCTGCAAATAGAGATAGTTTCACTTCTTTTCCAATTTGTATCCCCTTAATCTTCTTTCCTTCTCTTTTTGCTTTAGCTAAAACTTCGAGAACTATATTGAATAGATAAGGGGAGAGAGGACCTCCTTGTCTAGTTCCTGATTTTAGTGTGATTGCTTTAAATTTTTCTCCATTAATTTTGATGTTGGCTGTCAGCTTCTCGTAAATCGCCTTTATTATATTGAGATATTTTCCCTGTATTCTTGATCTCTCCAGGACTTTTATCATAAAGGAGTGTTGGATTTTGTCAAGGGCTTTTTTAGTATCTAAGTATATGAACATGTGGTTTGTTCCTTTAGTTTGTTTATACGATGGATGATATTTACAGTTTTTCATATGTTGTACCATCCCTGCATTTGTGGGATGAAGCTTACTTAATTATGGTGGATGATATTTTTTATGTATTGTTGTATACAGTTTGTCAAAATTTTGTTGAGAATTTTAGCACTAATATTCTTGATGGAAATTGGTCTACTTTAACTTTTTCCTTATTATTTTGCTCATGTTCATCTATGAGTGGGCTGAACAACTTCATAAACGCAATATCAAACTTGTGTTCATTTAAAATCAGCTAGAAGTTTATACTATTTTATTTCAATTCTTTTTAAAGGCATAGAAAAGGATGTCCCAATTAAGTTACTTGGATTAAGCTCTTTTATCTATAGCACTACCATAAAGATGACAAATGTATAAACTGCATCTGTTTCTTAACTCCAGCTGCTGATGCTGACTCCTGGCAACCTCAAAGCTTCTTACACTGAATTTAGACTCAGACATATTCACTCTTGACTTAGAAACTTTGAATTCTCTGTAAATCTTTTCCAGTGTGTTTCATGAACTTTAATTAAATAGTAAATTAGTAGATGTATTAAACTTGGCATTTATGAGGACATTATTATGAGAGGACTGATATATAAACATCTAAAGTTCATTTGTAAAAAAGCCACATTGAAGTGTTAGAAGACTTTTTGATGGTTGTTTCACTAATCTGTGAGTATAAAGATAAATGTTCAAATGGAGTGAAGAATTATGCTGGTCTACCAATGCAGTGATAATAGCTTCTTTGCTAATATCCATGGCCTTACTAGACCTGAGAAGCTGGCTAAACTGTTAGCATCACACATAACTTTTATCCTTTGAGTGGTTCTTAAGTCTAATTAGATGACAGTTGGTTACCACCACCACATGAGTCCTACTGCACTTTATAGATATCTTGCCATGAGGGTTCCTTTAAATATATTTTTTACATACATATATGCACATATATACATGTACATATATGTACATGTATATATCAATATTTTATTTAGGAGGTTCAGAACTTCCTATCTTTCCTGTATTTGTTATAATGTGAAAACCATAGAATTATAAATAAACATAGTTGTTTTCAAAAGAACAAAAAGACTATTTGTGAGTCATTATCTGTAAAGGAAAAGCAAAATAACCAGTAATAATTGACCATTGCTTCAGAAGTTGAAACTCCTGGGGGGGAGATAACATTGATTGGCATGGGAAATGAATCAGCAGGCAAGTGTTTTTCTGCTACATTAAAACCTAAGTATAAGATTACAGAGGCCTCAGCTCCTTCTAGGAAATGAAGCATGCTTTATTGACATAACATACTGGAGTCTCTCTTTTGAGCACAAGTTGCAGTGTTACAAGAGACAACTGAAATACATTCCCTCCCATCCTGGACATGTTATCCAAAGAAACGTTTGTTGAATGTTATTCCATATCTTATGTTTTTATGGAGAATAAAACAATACATGTTTTTGGGGCAATAATCCATGCTTTCTACCCTGATCTTCCTTGGTAGGCATGAGTAGAAAGCCTGGTACATGTTGCATGTACCAAAGCAACAGACCCAGATTAGAAAAATAAGTAAATGCTCCGAGTAGCGTGTATACTACTCAATGAAGTACCAGCTTCAAGGAAGAAAACAAATGTTCCCTTTTCTCATCATGTCAGCATCCTAAGCAGTTTCAATATTCCCAGTTTACCCAAAATAAATAAATAAACAATATTCAAACAAGTTGACTGAAGCTGAATGGAAACTTCTATTGACCACTTTACACCTAAAAGGCAGGTGAGCTTCTGGGACTGTTAGAATGTTTTGCAATGGCAGGTACTTAGGAAGTTTGAGAAGATTAATAATTCAAGTAAAACCTGGGCAGCATAGTGAGGACCACCTCAAACACAAAACAAAATGAAAATAACAACGAGTTGAACAAAATACATTTAACTGACTGGAATAAATAAGCCACACTCAATCCTGAGCCAAGAATGTGAGCTTCGGACAGTGGTCTGCCTCAATCTGCATTAATTGATTGTTAAAGTGCACTTTCATTTCTTTTTATATTAAAATATAATTATTTCATCATTTTATTTTTCCTTTATCTTTTCTTTCTCCATCTACTCATCCTAGACCTCTCAAGTGTATGGTCTTCATACTCATGTTCATATCTGTTGATATATATTGTATGTTATTTACAATATATAAGATTTTACACACACACACACACACACACACACACACACACACACACACACAAGATTTCAGGACTTGCCACTTTACATTAGCTCAAGAAACAATGCAAAAAGGAGGTGGAACTATTGTAAGAGCTAAAAGTCCGTTGGAAGGTTACATCTTGTACAAATGTCACCTATCTTCCATAGAAAAATGTCCTTTAAGTTCTTCCACTTAATCAGTGGCAATGGTTTTAAATTCATACATATTTTTTTAAAAAAGTATTCCCTGAATGTGTTGAGCAGTAAATGATTTTGTAAGATGAATTCTACAGAAAACAAAGTTTGGAAAATAAATGCTCATAACCTGTAGGTGAATGAAAAGGAAAAGAAAATTGTCATGTACAGGAGAAGCAATAAATTGAAACCAATGTCTTGATTTTTTAAAAAATAAACTACTTTTTAAAAGCACCATGAACATAATAGGCTTGTAAAATCTGCCATTGCTTTCTTGGATAGTTCTAGAGGGACATAATTTAATAATTGCACTTGAAGTATCAGGCATGTAAAAGTATTAGTTAAAAATAGACATTTAATATGAGATCTGAGACCTTTTAAACAAACAGATAAAATTATAATGAATAATTTTGCAGTTTTAAATATCTATATTTCTTTGTATTTTAATGTTAGCTAAATTGATCTTTGAAAACGTTTATTTCTAAATTAAATTATTAAATTTAGGTTTAAAAATAAATCAAAGACCACATTAAAAATTTTAAAATTAGTATTACAAATAAATTTTAGAAAGGGTATTAAATATATCAGCAAACCTAAATGCAAAAATAATAAAATATTACTAATCATTAAATATGGAAATTAAAAATCACCTAAACTCCAATTCTTACTCCCCAGAATCTATGGATTTATAAATGAATGTTTTTATATAAATAATATTAAACAAAAATGCTAAATACATACTAACTTTTTGTATCCTTAAATCACAGAATTCTAGCTTTTGAAATATATATATGTGAAATATATTGAAATGATTAAAGTTTCAGAGGGACTTGAAGGTGATCTCTAACCTAAAAGAAAGATACATGTTTTTTATCTGTAAAAATAGAGATTATTTCTATACTTCTAACATGCATGTGGTCATTAAGGCTTTAAACAGGATAATAACTAAAGCTTCTTATTTAAAACATTCCTAAAATGTGATGAGATAAAAGAACTGAGAAACTTAAATCTGAGGTAAATGTTCACTCATATTCACTTGCATATTATAATGAAATCTCTCTGGACAGACTTCTGCTGAATGTACACTCACAAGATGCTAGAGTCTGGGTTATAAAGTATGGGAAAATGGCCAAAAGAAGAGAAGTAGGGAAGAAGGGGATGAGGAAGGGAAGGAATAGGGTCAGTCATAACTTAGGGCCAATTGGAAATCTAATACAATAGAAGCTTTCTAAAATATTCACATACAGGATATCTAATGAAATTGCCCAATAACATAGTATGTGAAGCTGTAACTGGAAAGCTCTCTTCACTAGGGAAGCCTCTTGTACCTGGAATGATTACATCTAATCTAGTTGTCAGTCAAAGGGCCCCATCAGAACCCAAACAGAGAGGGCTCTTGCCTTGCCAAGGCTGGTGGTTCTCTCCACAAAATGATGGCCAGACCCTATTGCTGAAGACAACATGTAAACATTTCATTGAATATAAAGAATTTCACCTGATGCCTACCTAGTGCCTTCATCCCTTGTCTTAGTTAGAGTTTCCATTGCTGTGGTGAAACATCATGACCACAGTAACTCTAATAAAGAAAAGCACTTAACTGGGTCTGGCTGACATTTTAGAGGTTTACTCCATTGTTATCATGGTGGGAAGAATGGCAGGATGCAGGCAAACCTGGTGCTGGGGAGGTAGCTGAGAGTTCTACACCAGATAAGCATATAGCAGGAAGAGAGAATGCACAGTGGGCCTGACCT